>OMNW01000799.1:23230-44583 GCA_900303245.1 Selene dorsalis | reverse complement strand
GGGGGGTGGGAGGCTCTCATTAGACAGTTGGGTTTGTGTTAGAAAAGCTCAGATTGATCAGCTGCCAGTTTGTGTCAGCAGATGTTCCATCTAAATGTGACATTTGTAATATGGGTGAGGAACTGTCAAACATTGTACAAACAAATTTCCCTTCTATGTTTATTTGCTGGCTAGTCACGAAAATGCATGCTTGATTGGACGTGGAATAAAGCTACACATGTCTGAGATACCTTCAACTGAATGTAATGGAAACAAAGATGGTTTCCAAATCAGTTGTTGGACTGGTTTAGACTGTTCAAAAAAAAAGAAAAGAAAAAAAAAAGAGATCATATGTGGTAGTGGCAGATTGTGTTATGGTGTCCTACTTTCAAAAAGGTTTGCTTTGTACAGTCGAGCACGTCACTGAGAGATACCACACGGCACATATTTACACCACACCGCGGTAAAACTCATAGTGGCTCAGCTCGTTGACAGCGCCCATGGTGTCATCAAAGTGTTTTAGAAGTTTAAATATAATATTCCCCTGGACCTCTGGTCTTTACGTCTAAAAGGTTTAATCTCAAGATTCTGACCATTTGTTTTGGCAAAACTTGCCTATATATTGTTGATGATAGACTAAAGAAATACCATGTTTTCGACATGTGTTCTTATGTTAGGAAGGAGCTTGAACGCCTATAACTTGATACTACTGTGTACTAGCATGTTTTACTGTTAAGATGGAAGCTTTGCTATCTAGGGTTAAATCCATGTTTTTCCAATATTATCGGACTTTAGACTGATTCAAATTTCAAAGGGCCGATGAGAGGAGGAAAAAACGTACAACAGCTGATCGACATGTGTGTGTGATGTCATTTATGAGTAGAAACAGGATGTGTGAAGTGTGCCATCCTTTGCTTTGTTACTTACACTATCTTTCCTCTTTTGTCTTGTAGATGTTCGCGCCTCCAGTAGCCAATGGGAAGAACAGGACAATGACACTCGCCAGCAGTCAGTTTGGTGGATCAGGTAAGTTTTTCAGCTTGTTGCACAAACCTTCACAAAATTTCAAGGCAGGGGCAATATTTTGTTGATACAGCGTATCTCGGCGAATGTTGGGTTTTATTTTAGCTGAGCATGGGATTTTAATAGACATTACTATGGCTGCATGTAGGTTTTGGCAACAGCAACAATATACAATGTAATAAAACTCATGATCTTAAGCATTAAAACGGGAGCTCACCAGAGTCATATTTTTCTCCCCTACATAACCCTTGTGGTATCTCGTATGCCGACAGTTTCAGTTTTGTTTGCCCAGGTTGCCCAGGTTTTTCTGCCACTGTAGCAGAGGTTAATTTTATTTGTGGCTCTCAAAGCTCTACGAATTTGAGGAAATGGTTGTGCTTCTATTTGTTTATCCTACACTGATTGTAATAGATTGAGTAGTGCAAGTAATTTTTGAAGAAATTACTGTTTGGCAACGCACTGCAGCTTCCTCTAGGCCTGTTTATGTGGTGATTCCTTGATTGTTATCGAAATAGAAAAGAAACCCTTTTTTAGACTGCTGTTCTTGGCCTTTTAACTGTCCTGAATATAGTATTGGCACATCTCATCAAAACTGAAAAAATAGACTGCGACTTTAAATCTTTCCAGACTAAGAATATTTTTGTATGAAGAATTGAAACTGTGAAATTTATTAATACATTCACGTGAGTTGTTTTTTTTTTTTTTTTTAACAACCCATTAGTCTTCAGTTCACTATTTTAACATGTAAACTAGCTGCCATTTGACCCCTCCTCCCCCAAGCACCTGAAGCCTTTAAGTGAGCCTTTCTCTCTTCCTGAATGTTATGAGTAAGTTGCATTACTTTCGTTCCTCTGTCACCCTGCCAACCTGGCGTGTGAAATCGAGTCACACTCCCCAGTGTTCCCCAGAGTGAGAACTTGGCCACAGAGGAACAAAGACAAAAAAGGGGGCTTATGGACTTGAAACGACTCCCCCACCCTGAAGTGTAAAACACTCCTCCCCCAACACGGCACAGGGCTCTTACCCCCACTGATCTGCAGGAAATGGCTTGAGTCTGAGACAATGTCCCTCACCCCCAGCTCACAGCCTCTTAAACTGGCCCAGCATGTAGAGAGTGGCCAGAGTGGAAGAGAGAGCTTGTTGAATAGGGATCAGCCCGAGGAAGGCAGGATTCTGTTTGTTTCTATTACAGCAGGCAATTACTAAGCAGTGAGGAGTTAATTCCTTCCCCCCTCCTCATGTCCTAAAGTGTGGCCCTTGGTCATTGTCACCCATTTTAATGCAATATTTCAAGCTGTCACATTTAACTTGGGGACATCTGCAGGTACCCTCTAATTGGGAGTCAAAATGCTCTCTCTCTAGAGATTCTTGTTGTGTTGAAACACATGTAATACATAGGAGACGTCCTGTCTGCATGAGGAAGAAAACTCATATCGACAGTTGGGACATATGAGGGGGGGAAATTTGATACTGAAAATGGGTGCAAATCTATATATGTGATATATGAATTTATATTATATATATTAGGTGAATTTGTCAAAAGGTCCATATTTTGAAACCTACTTCAGGCTGTTGTGTACTACACGGAAACACTGTATGGCTACAGACAAGAAAACCTGTTTATTATAGAACTGATGACCATTAAAGAACAATGTGTGCTTATGATGTCACTTAGGCAGCTTGTATATTCAAGGCCCCAGTAGCGCGGGAACGGTAGTGGGCAGTCTAGTGGCCCACCAGACCACCACTATTCATCAACACAAAAGTGCTCAGAGGGGTGCTAATTGCATTAGGCGTCCTTCTCCCTTCCTCAGTGGCCAGAGTGTGCGTGTGTGTTGGGGGGGGGTGTCGGGTAGAGTGGAGAGGAAAGAGGAGAGGATTGGCAAGAAGTGTGGGATGTTTGAGAAGTAGGGGAGGCAGAGTGTGATGGTGTGTGGTGGGAGCTGGCCAAGCCCACAAGCCTTCAGGCAGGCGTCCCCTCTGTCACCTATGCAGCTGCTGGCAACGTCTCCAACCCCCTTCACCCACATACAAACACACAAATACACAGGACGCGACATGCTCACTTCCCTGAGATCACAACAAAAAACACTGTGAATTTACACGTGCCCCCCTCCCCAGTAGCTAGCTGAGTAGCTATGTGTTTGACTTTTGCACCCTCAGTTGTATACCTACACACATTAGTGCAGTATTATGTCAGATATTTCTCTGTGCGTTAGTGAGCTGTAGTTAGAAAATCTAAGCCCTCAGAAAAGGGAAATCTCAAAGGAGCATGGCTTCCTTCTTCAACTAAATTAGATGTTTTCAGAGCCTGCAGCCATAAGAAGGCTTTGTGGCTTAGAAAATAAATATTTTTTCTGGGCTTTGGTTGTGAGTCAGTATTTGTCTTCATTCACACCAACCATGTCAAACTCTAGATGGATGCGATATGCTTCTAGAGAATGTGCGTATGTAACCAATGGACAATTCAGAGTATTTTAAATCTTAACCTTGTTTTCCCATTGACTGTTCAAAATTTAATCTCTTACTTCACTTAAACCTATATGTAGCTCCTGTTTCATAACAAGCGCTAAAGGGGCACAGCAAGTTTCACCAGTTGAGCCACAGATGAATTAAATTATGTTTTTTTTAGTGTTTTAATGCTCTCTTCATCCATTTTTCATTGTTTGAAGACGGTGTGAATTTTAGATTTGTGAATGAGCATGAGCTCCAGTGCTCGGGCACTCTGTCTTTGTGTACTCATGGATGTCCTGTAAGTTTGATTGCGTATTGATGGCAAACAGCGACATTATTAATGTCATGGTAAATGCAATGTCTTTTCACAATTTGGGTCAATAAATGTGAAAATGTGTCAGCACACACGGTAAACAATTTAATACTTTCAACAGTATTTGCAATCAAAAGCACTGGAGTTAAAGGTTTTGACATTACTTGTCTGATAGATAATGTTTTTTTTGTTTTGTTTTGTTGTTTTTTTTTACCGTGGATGAAAACATAAATGGATTTAACGAAAGATTGTTGAACTGCTGGAAGCTTGATATGATACAAAAACAGCGAAAAATTGCTTGATGTCAATGCACTCAAGGAGGTGTTAGCACTGCTGCGCAAGTATCACCCTATTGTGTCAAATTAATCAGTTGCAGGTATATAAAACGCATCCACAGTAGCTGATAACTACTGTGTGGTAGCTTGAAGATCCTTTGTTTCCTTAACAAATAAAAAGGAACAAACCTTTAGAAACCTAATTTTCATTTCTCTTCATGACCAGAATGGATAAGTCATGAAATAAGGATATGAAGATCTGGGGCATGTCATTTTAAATTCAATAGCAAATGCAGACTCTTCAAGTGTTAGAGCAAAGTTTTAAAGTCATGGACAATAGGGTTCTTTAAAACCAAGGCATCATAAATATTTTTAGTGGCTAAAATGATTGATTCAAGAGTACATCACTGACCCACTTTAAATGGTTTTTACAATTAGATTTTAAAACTTGCTTGTACAAGAGAAACATAGCAACATACCCGGCAGCCAAATGTTATCATCTGATATTTAGTGGTCAGTGTAGCATGTGACCCCAGCATATTTTCAATTTTATTTTATTTTTTTTAATAGCATATGAAGTTTGGCAGGTCAGTTATAAGACCATTATACATTATTTTAACATTTTGGTTGCCTGTGGTGACTGTCAATTTGCATTTGGTATTACACATGACAAGAGATTAACAACAATAGAAAGATCTCTCCTCTGGCATAGCTGGGCTCTTCTAGGCTGGCTGAGCGTCAGTGTCACCTCAGCAGCTCTCCACCTTGTTTTAATTGCCTTCGAGTTAATTACTCCAGCAAGTGTGAAACAATGTTGTCAGACTTCTCCTGCACAGCCGTGCTTTCACTCTCTCCTCCGCACCCCCACCGGCCAAATGGAGGCTTCATAGGTGGATGAGTGGTGTATTGAAAATAGCTGTGAAGATCATGAACTTACTCTCTCAAACTCTACTTGTTGTGTTGGAAGGCCCACTCAGTGCAGGTTATTGTTGACAAGGGTATGATGTGATTTACCCACTATATTTTCATGTGTTTAGCATATGTGGAAATAGAGCATCGTCAAGTGGAGAAATGAGGGGAGTTTTAGGTAAAGTACACTCATCCACAGCTAAGCCAGAGACAGAAAACCTCATTGTTTATGTCTGTTCTCCGAAGAAGATTTTTATCTCGCTAATTTGGTATTACTGCTCGTGGCACCAAGTTTTGGCTAAAGTATCTTCATAAAAAGTCTGTCATCTTTATTCAGCAGCGAGCCCATCACCAGCGTCCTGTGCCATTAGACATGGTTGATGGTGGCGGTGTGCTTTATTAGTGCTGTGGCCTTTCAGTAGGGCCGACCCGACGGTGAGCGAGGCTGATCTTTTTGAGGTCCCCTCTCCTCCTGTTTGCCTGATTCTCCATGCCACTGGCATCAGCGCCATAGATCACGGCTGTCGCAGCGTGTGTAGGTGCTTGCACTGCTCTGTTAGTCTCATCACTCATTCTCACTCGTCAGCCAGGCTGCTGATCTCGCCCAGACCCCTCTCACTCTTGTTCTCTCTCTCCGTCTCCCTCTCTCTCCCTCCCCCTCTCTCGTCCCCTTGCTTTCTCCTTCCACCCGCTCACTCTCTCTTTTGCTTTCTCACACACATTTTTTTAATTAGGAAAAAAATCAAAGACAAAATATGAATATTCATAAGGAAACCGCATTAATATGCACAATTATGCAAATCAGCATGCAATTAAGCCTTGTGTCTCCAGAGAGCCTGGATAGCATTAGTGCATAAGACAGGGAGAAGGGGATGATGGGGGTATTTTGGAGTTTTCTGCTCCACCAGTCTTTTGGCTGTGTTTTTCCTTTGTGCCACACATCAGTTCTTTCTTTACTTAAAACATAATGGTTCATGTTTTGGCTTTACACATTTTGTTTTGTGTTACATTATGTGTCAAATAGACTGAGTGGAATTTTGGTGTGGTTTCGACAGTAGATTACATTAGGGATATTAATGGTTAATTTTCTGATATTCAATGACCGTAATGAACGCTAATGGTACACTGAGCAGCATTTCCTACGTGGTTTTCCACAGAAATTGTCTAACATTGCATTGCATCTGGAATGCAACAGAAGTGTTTTTGATCAATAGTGATGCTCTATCCTGGCTTGTGCAAACCCACTGTGGCCACTTAAGGATATCGAATGCTGAGAGTACGGCATTGTGACAAGTTCCCTGATATGATTCCAGCATCGGGGCATTTATCTGTAGTGACACGTAGGATAATAATTATGTGTACTCATTTGGTGATTGCTCATTCTTTCACAGTACGAGCCCAACCTGCCTTGTGATTTTATCATATCTAATTCAGACTAACATCCTAGAGTCCCTGCCTGTCAATCTGAGCACTGTCATTTCTTTTTTCAGCACTAGATGAGCGCAGTGGCTCTGGGTCTTGGGGTTCGGCAGAACAGAACAGCCCCTCTTTCAGCCAAGGACGGGTAAGATCTAAATACACACACTCACAGTCTTTAGTTGCACACGATTTTTAGTTTTGAGATCTAAGCATTAACACCAGATGCCACGATATTGTCACACACTTGCACGTATTCAGTTAATCACTCTGCATTAGATGAACACATACACACACGCATGCACACACCATCTCCCCTAGCCACCACACCAGCTTTGTGCTGTTTTCCTACCGTGTGCCATGTTTGATTTGAAGTGGTAGTTTTACTTTCTACCTAATAACCTTGGCACAGGATCCTGCATTGGCAAGCGCTCTGGTAGCCCAGAACCTCTGTGGAAGCCCACCAGTAATTGCAGCTTCACATCCGCTGTAACTGTCTTGGCACAACTCTTGTGTAAATACAAGGAACAGGGGGTGAAATAGATGCAGCGGGCTTTGATTACCACAAGTTGATAATTAAGAAAGTCGGTTTGAATCCCCCGAGCTGATGCAGATTTGTTTGGCAGGGATCCTGTTAGTTAGACAGAAAAGCAGAGGGAGGGTAACTGCTAAGCCATATAGGTGTGCTAACAAGACAGTGATGGCCTTTAAGAGTGGTTATCATTTAGGTGTGAGTATCTGTAAAAATGTATATATCTAATGGTATAGCCTGCATGGTCTTAATTTTCATGCCTCTTTGCCTTTTTGAGGTTATTCATGTTGTTTTGTTTGCTGTTGCTCCTACAGGGCTATGGAGAAGGATCCCACTACAATGAGCATGAAGGCTTGTCCTCTCCGTTCATCAGTTCAGGGATTGCAGGTATGCTCTTCTTTGGCTCTCTGAGTAATTTTTCACAAGGGACTCTTTCTAGGTATAAATGCCTTGATGAATTTTTTAGCACTGAAACAAAATGAGTGTATAAATTGGGTAAATCTACTTCTCACTGCCAGACGAAATGTTACTTTGTCACACTCCAGTTTTAAAATAAACATGTTGATAATGGCCAATTCGACTGTTGTGCATATTTTGTTATGACCACAGAATTGTTTTTCTTTGTGGCAAAATGTGCATGTGTGTCTGCATGCATGTATGTGCGTGTGTGTGTGTGCCTGTGTTCATTCGTTGAGTGTTGGGGATGTTAGGGCACTGAAGCAGAAACCTTCCCTAGGGTTTTTTTCTGGCAGGCGGCTTTATGCAGCTGAGCGTACTGAAAAAGGGGAGAGCATCTCTGGACTTTCTGTACTTTAGAAAACCTAGTTTTCATTTGTTTTAGCACACATCAGTGACTCTTAATGTGTGCATACAGCTCAGGTTTTTCACTCCTTTTTAAAAGATTTTTGCTTTAATCTTGCAGGTAAAAATGAGAGGCCACCATATCCTCCCTTTGGGAGCCAGGTATGTTACCACTTTCCTTATTGCTTGCATTTCACCACAAGGTTATGGCCATGTTAGAGATAAATTCATGTAGTGCATCAATGTAAAGGAAGCCCTGTTTTCTCACTTCTCTTTTCAGGTTAAATGCTTTGAATTAACCGTCTCCATTTCCTAGAACAGAAGCTGCTAGTTTGTGCTGTGCTTTCCCACACCCCGTTATGTATTATTAGTAAGACCTTGTCTCTCTGTCTTGTCCTAGCCTGGTTTTCTTCCCAGTGACATAGCAATGCCCAGCCCAGACGCCATGTCACCCTCTGGACTGAAATCTGGCTCCCAATTTTACCCATCATACCCCAACAATCCCAGGAGAAGGCCACCTGAGGGAGGCATAGGTAAGATAGACATAAGGCATTCCCCTACTTCAGATATATACTGGTTATATTTTCTTGATTGGTTGATTTAATTGTTCATGGCATAATTGGCCTTAAATTGGCATAAAATAGACTTAAATGGCTATGAATTCTTAATTTTTTAAATTGAAAATAATAAATAAGTTCTTACAGCTGTAATTTCCTCTGAAATTTATTAGATCTAAGATTTAGGAGCATCGTTATGAAATGCAGACTCTAGACAAAATGTCATTTTCTTATCTTGTGTAAACTTTTTGAACAGTTGACAGTTGTGCTTGACTTTTTTTTTGTGTGTGTTTTGTAATTTTTGTCTACACATGAAAATCTTTTGAAAGCAAAGGTGACTGCCCAGCCTCATTTCATTCACACTGACATGCACATACAGACTGGCACACTCTATGTTGTCTAGTTTTTGTTTTCCAATTGGAGTTGGCACATATGAAACTGCACCTGAGCTGACATATCACTGACGTATATGTCTTTGC
Source organism: Selene dorsalis (assembly GCA_900303245.1). Lineage (NCBI taxonomy): Eukaryota > Metazoa > Chordata > Actinopteri > Carangiformes > Carangidae > Selene > Selene dorsalis. Next base: position 35,845 of record OMNW01000799.1, on the reverse strand, counting down.
AGAGTCCTTATTTGTTTTTTTTCAGTCTCTGTTTCACCTTTTCTCTCTCCTCCCGTCTCTATGTAGACACCCAGCCAAAGAAGATTCGGAAACCCCCTGGCCTACCGTCCTCGGTGAGAGCTTATTTCTGCTTGCCTTCACAGCTCACAGCCAGTCCTCCTCTCTCTCTCTCCCCCTCTCCCTCTGTCTCACTACACACACTTGCTGCACACCAACACATACACACTGCTTTCCCCACTCTGCTTGAGCAGTTCTGTGACAGACGGGGGTAAAGATCCTCTGCTCAGTCAAACTCTGCAAGCTGACAGTCAGGCAACTCAGGCCCCAATAAACATCATCACCGTAGTTGTCTCTACACTACACTCAAGTGGTTTCAAGTGGTGTTCAGGGTCTGTCATGTAGACTAGCAATTTTATGGGATTTTGAGATACTTTGTCAAGTCTGGAAACTGGAATTATAAGTTTACAGAGCTAATGGATTTGTGGAATAAAGATGAAGATGTTTCAGGGAGGCACATGAGGCCTTTCAAAGTTCGTAATAAGATACTTAGATTTGTTAAGCAGGAGTTTTACAGTGCTCTTATTGAATCTTTTATCTCTTCTCTCTATTTTCACTAGCACATGACAATGTAGAGACCGTACAGGAAGTTGTTTGACTAAATAGTAATCCGTCTGGGAACACTTTCACTTCTTTGAATAACAATCTTGTAGTTTTAGTTCCTAAATCCCAAGTTATTTGTAAGGTGTGTTCCTTAAAGTTGTTAAAAGTGAAATTTACATGGATTCATTTGGATTTAGATTTAAGTGGATTTTACGGCAGATTCCACAGAGTGCTATTGAACCCTAGGTCCAAGTAGTTTGATGTATCCTTTGATTTACTGTACCAAGTGTCACATTTTGTCAGTGGGCCCAGAATTCCCAGCAGCTGATGCAGCCTCTGTGTTGATGATGGCAACCACACATAGCTGGAAACACTAGTCACTGTTACATGTTTGAGAATGCACTGAATGAATCTCACTGTTGGTTTAAAGTGACTTCACAAAGAATTGAATAAGGCTGCAGTTGCCCACATCATGCTCATTTATAGTTTATCTTCACAAGCTAAATTTGAGTCTTGTGTGCTTATTACCAACTCGTCCTTCTATACAGTTTCAGCAAGTAGATCATAGATGACTCAGAGGCAGCTCTGTCCGGGTCTATTTGAATACCACATAAGGTTTCCAACACAGTAGTAACTCCTTCACATTTTCTTCTACTTCTACTACTAAAATAACTTATCCAAACATGACATTTTATGTCTGATGGATCCTATCAGACAGTTGCCTGTGTTACTGTTGCTATTAGATCTCAGTTTTGCTGCTTGAGCTGCCGCTGGGTCATCAATATGAAATACTGCCATTGCACAAACATTTTCTGTAGCCTAGTAGTCCCTTGCACTACTGTTGTTCTCAGATGACAAGAGTGACCCAAAAAATATACTGGGTATGGAACCTTTGCGTCTCTGCCGGCATCTGTGTTTCAGCAACGTGCCTTGAAGCAGTACACCATTCACACAAGCAAAGGAAAACAAGATTAACACAAGTTCTTGTTGACCGCAAATGTGTGGTCTGCCTGTGGAGGTCCTCTCGTAAATGTTGAAGAAAAGAAGGGTTTCCTTGGTCAAATACCCGCACATGATTTCATTGTCTTTGTCAATGTTGCACAAATTTTGACAACATAAGTTAAAGGAAAACTGACTCATGCCTTTGGTCATGCATTTCTCAACACATGAAGTAAATTCAAAAAGATTTATATGGCTGATTGGGTCCAAATTGCAGAGACATGGCTGCGTTTTGTGGTAAGACATGATGTCAAGGGTTAATAGTTCTGTGGTATGACTCTCAGTTTGATAGAGCTGCAACATATGCAGCTACTGTAGCTGGTTGTATTGATAAGGTGGATTCATATCAGACTGACCAATAAGTCAGAACTAGATCACTATTAGACATGAACTATCTGCTTAATCCATGTTTTAGTTCATTGCACGATAATGAGGCAGAGAAATCAGTTAGTTTTTTGTTTCATCGATGATTTCCTCTACCTGTGGGTGTTGAAGTGACTGCTGACACCTCTGTGTGTAGACAGACTTCACCACAGTGACGACATCAGTGATTTGAACGTGAATACTTCAGTTGTTGCCCTGTTTTTTTTCACTGTCTGAACCTCAGTCATTCCCCACAGTGTTAACGATGGCCGCGTGGTTTTAGTGCAAATGAGATGTCTGTGTGTGAACCCCCCTCCCCCATTTCACCCAGCCCTCCGCCTACGCTTCACCACATGATGGCCTGGGTGGGCCTCCCCCTGTGAGTGACCCAGTTGTGAGGCGCAGTGCTTGCGAGGCCTCTTAGCCCCGTGTCTGAGCCCAGATTAATGACTGCCGATGATGATCCTGTGGTCTGTCCTCCCTCCCACACTCCCTCTCTTCCTGCTTCTCTTCACCGCCCCTTCAACATACTCCTCTTTTTCTCTTTATCTGCTTTTGTCACTTAAATCATGCTGCTGTAAATCAGTAAATGGACAAATAACAACAGCCTTCTAAAGGCTGTTTTCCCATTTCCCCTGAAGCTGCCTGACTTCTGTAACCCACCAATGCCTGTACACAAGATCCTTGCCCCAACCTTGTGACCCTTCACCCCCTCTCATCTGCAACAATCAGGCACATGAGGGAACTTCTCTTCTGCCCCCTAGTTGTCCACTACACTAACCACAAAACCCTCGTGGTTGAATAAAGCGCTTTGAGGTTAGTTTGATGTTAATCTTCATCTTCTCCCCACCCCTTTCCCACAACCCATGTTTTTATAGTGTAGAGACCGTTACATGGTCATAACCTGAATTACATTAAACCCCTATTAGTTAAGGATTTTACCCTAGAAATCCCCTTTCTTCCTGAGAATACAATTATCCAGCAACACCAGTCATTGTGTAGTTCTCTGTTCCCATCTAGAGCAGCAGGATTCACTCAACATTGTTCACCGTGAAAGAACAACTCAAAGCCTATTGTTAAATGAAGCCATCTCCGTCATGTTTTCCCCTGAATTAACCGTGATCGTTTTAAATCCCTTGTTTCCTTCACACTCCCCTGGCCATATCAAGCTTTGTTTAAGTCATTTAGATTACCTTCTCCTGTCCCCCGTCAACACCCCTTATCTCTCTACCCATTTCATAAATCATCAGGGCCTTCATTTTTTTCCCCTCAATCCTTCCCCTTGCCCCTTTACCACCCCCTACCCACTGCACTCTCTCCATCTCCCTCTCTCTCTCTCTCTCTCTCTCTCTTGCTGACTGGATCCCAGCCCCCATCTCTCTCCCTCTCTTCGCTCCCTCTCCTCAGCCCAGCTGCCTGTGGAGTTGGATATGGTCCAGGAACAGGCAGATGGCTCTGTAATTAGAAGTGCATCTCTCCATTCCCTTTCCACTTCTCCCTGTTAAATCAAATTACAGAAAAAATCCCTTCTCTGGATTAGCATTCTTTGCAGCATAGCCTCAATTCTCTTTCTCTCTTCCTCTATCTACCATGTACAACAGAGGAGGAGAGAAAAAGACAAACTGAGTGCCGGTTGATGGTGTCAAGAAACTGAGGGCTTCTCATGTCCATCTTCAGTCTGGCTTTGGAGGCGTAGCATCCATTTTTGTTAGCAATACGCAGAAAGGATGTGTGACTCTTTTAAGGTGCTAATATCAGATGTCCAGTTTCATCGGAGATGATCGTTTTCATGTTTCTAGTTCTCTGTTGATGCCGTAGAGAATGTGATAGTGTTAGTTTGAGGGTATTGCTCGTGGAGTGTGCATGGGTGTGTGTGTGTGTGTGTGTGTGTGTTGGCTCACTGAATGCATGGTATGTGTGCGAGCTGATACCGAATGTGTTTTAGGGAGGGGCTGCAGGCCAGGCAGTGCGATGTCACTGGGGTCCTGGGAGCTAGAGGAAGTGCTCACTGTGCACTGGGATTCAAGCCGTCGCTGTGCCCAGCATGCCATGGCCGCTGTGTTCTCCTCCACGGCGAGCAGCCGGTTTGCCTACACCGCCGGCAGACTCCCTTTTGCCATCTTGTGGCCAGTGAAAGCTAGTGTTTTCTCCATAGAGAGGATATGGTTGATTAGTACATTACATTATACTATTTTGTCTAATGTAATGCTTGAGGTTATAGAGGCAAAGTCTTTTTATCCAAAATCCTATAGTACTTGTGTTCAGATTTATGCTATTTATTGTGCAACTCATGAACTGCATCTTTGTTTAGGTGTATGCCTCCACATCTGGTGATGAGTACACCAGAGACAATGGAGGGTATCCTGGTGCTAAGCCTGGAGCTGTCTACCCTGGCTCTTTCTACATGCAAGGTAACTTTCCACAACATTTCACTGGAATGCTTTTTGTTTAAGTCAAACTTGTTTTCATATTTGCAAATGTGTCTCGACTTCTCTTAGAAGACCCCTGGTCATCTTCTGGCTACTCAGCCATGCTGGGCAACTCTCCACACATTGGACAACCAGGCTCCTTCTCTGCAATTAACCCACAGGACAGGATGGTGGGTATAAACAGCCTCAGTTACACACTAGTCTCCTTGTCATCCTTTTCCCCATTTCACTGTCATCTTTTTCTTTCTTTACAATAGCTCATATCATCATTGTGTAGCTTGGAATGAAATTGATCTTGAATGTATAAGTTTACATTGAGATATAGTAGTTGATTAATCCAAGATCTATGAATACATTTATCTGTTAACACACTGAGTAATTAAAGCTCAACTTCCATCATAAAGCTGATGTATTAAAAAAATTGTGAGTGTATGTGCCTTATGACGCTGCTTGTATCCCTTCTCCAGAAGCGTCAACCCCTGCCTCTGTCCCCACAGAACTATCCCCTGCACGGCAACGAAGTCAACGGCTTCCACTCAGCCCCCACCACCTACAACCACACACCCGCCATCAACGGAGAAGGCATCATGGGTAAGGAACGTTTAAAATGTTCTCATCACACAAATATCATCGTAATGTCTGTCACTGATTCAACTCCCTGGTCATTTGGATATTTTTTCTGCCAAAAACAAATTAGCGGGTCATCTGACTCATATTACTTATTTTGTCTCTGCAGCCAACCGAGGCACCACAGCTGGCAGTTCAGGAGATGAAATTGGGAAGGCTCTTGCCTCAGTGAGTTCCTCTCTGTTTGTTGGTTTTTGAAATTAGTGCTGGGCAATAAAACAATTACGACAGTTTTCACCAAGATTTTTATTTTCTCTGACAAAGTGACAATGTGATACTTTCAGGCGATTCTTGTAAAAAAAAAAAAAAAAAGAAGAACAAAAGCATGAATTTGACTAAGGATGGCAATGGTGCTGACAAAATTCCTTCAGTAGTTTACTGTTGTGATTTTTATAGTTTGATTCAAAACAGATGAAAGTATATTGTAACACACATTGAAGACATATCTGAATGAAGTTTTTAAAACCTAATAATTGTTTTGTATTTGAAATATTTTTGAATGCATTGTACTTTCTTTCAGATTTACCCATCGGACCACAACAGTAATAACTTCTCCTCAGCTCCGTCTACTCCCGGATCTCCTCAGGCCATTGCAGGTACAGTTCAGTCCTCGCATATGGATAATACAAGGGTCAAATTATTACCAAGTCAAGAACTTTATGGTTTTCATCTGTATTATAGAGCCAATAAAGGTTTTTTACTACGTGGTTTTGATGTAGAATTTATGTTACTCTGACTGCTTTGAATATTCTGCCAATCAAAGGGAACTAAACTGAGTTCAGGTGGTTTCACCCTTTATTATTCGTATCTCTGTGATGTAACAATTCAGTTTCAGTGATAGAGAACCAACATCATATTATTCATATTCATTGACATCGTTCAGTTTTTTGGCACACCAAAATGAATTGGTTGAAGTTCTTGGTGCAAAAATGTTCCCTTGCACAGAAATGTATCTGCAGCTCCATCTGGAGTAAAGTTAAATGAACACTAAACACTTTCCCAATATTTCTCTCTGCAGGAGCTCAGTCTCAGTGGCAAAGACCAACCACACCCAACTATGAAGGGCAACCACATGCACTGGTATGTAAAAAGCATTTTTCTGCCACATCAAAGTCATTTGGAGGCAAGGAGCTGCCGTAATATATTCTACAAGTCTAAACATGCTCATTTTACTAGTTTAGTGAAGCACAGATGCTCTATTAAATCATGAACTCTAGACTACACTGTGTATATCTATTGGCTGTTTCTTGTTCTTGCGTTTTGTCATGCTGATATTGAGGTGTGTTTCTTGTGTTTATGCAGCAGAATAAAATGGAAGATCGTTTGGAAGAGGCCATCCATGTACTGCGTAACCATGCTGTGGGCCAAGGCCCTGGTTTAGAGGGCGCCCACTCTGACATGCACAGCCTGCTGTCTTCAGTACACAACGGGGGCCTCGGAGGCCTCTCTCCAGCTTTTCCCAACGCTAGCCTTGCCCTCAGCAACAGACATCCTGCCATGGTGAGTCACCCACTCCGCTCAAGTTGCATTTCACTTGTATTTGTAAGTGACTTTGAGTGGTATATGACAACATATGGCAACAAGAGTGTACATTTGTGTTTTTGGTTCATTTTATCACAAATGTGTAATATGTATTAAAAGTTCTATGCAAAGAGTTGGTGGTCACGCTGTCCGAATGCAGATTCAGATTTGTTTGGAAGAAATTCTGTACAAGAACAATGCATCAGTCTTTGCTGAAGAAACCGTGTCAGTATTTGGGTTGAGAAAAATAAACTACATATCATTTGTAATATGACTGACACAACCGTAACTGATGCAAAATATTTTAATTTGATTCTAAATTGTAGTTTTAAATTTTCCTTTTAGGTTTTCTGTCCTAGTCTGCAAAAAACAAAAAACAATTCATAGTTGTATTACTCAGGAGTTCATTGTTGTGAGAAACAATACCTGTCAAACAAAATGTAATTTGTGCCATCTGCTGGCCAAAAATAAACTTGAGGCAAGGAGGAATAATGAACATGGAGCATTGGTTTCACAAAAATATTGCAAAAGAAATGAATAATTTTGTTAATTTTCTATGTCCATGCAGACATGCACCTTTTCTCAGTTTCTCTTTGTAGCCAAGGTGTCTACTGTAGTTGGGCCAACACATTTTGTTCAGGGATCAACATTTTAGTGGTTCTGTGTGCGTCCTTGTGAGATTCACATCATTGTTCACCACCTTCATCAGCAGGGAGGGAAACATGAGGAGCCCACAGGCCTTCCTCCCAGCAGCACTCTTCTGCACGGTCATCACGCATCCGGGCCCACACCGTCAGCTGGCCAGCCAGAAGGCTTCACCAGTGAGTTTGACTCATATCTTTAGTTATTTTGCACACCATGTATGTTGTTGTTCACTGGCTTTTTGTTATGGTATAGAAGCAAAAGATTCATACGGTTTTGCCACAATGCTATTGTACATTTCCACAGATTTATTATCTTTCACTGAAAAGTCTCAAATAAGATCCCCAGAGAAAAGGGGAGTAAGATTAAGCCCATCTCCTGACACGGAAAACGTAAAAGCTTCAGTGCCTCAGAACTGAGCCCCCACATTTCTGTGCTTGTCCCTAGGTCTCCCTGGTGGTATGGCCCGCTCCACACACTCCTCCAGCAGCTCAGACATCAAGAGGGAAGACAAAGAGGATGATGAAAACTCTGTTGGAGACAAGTCCGAGGAGGAAAAGAAGGACTCCAAGATAGCACGTAGTCGAACAAGGTAAGTTGTCATTAGTCGTTTCTCAGCATTCTTACCATGCATTTGTGTTTTAACCAAGTGCAAACAATTATATCTCACAGAGGTGGAGATTCTTTTGTCACAAATGCCAAATATGAAAATATAAAGGACGTGTGATGGTAGTGGACATATTCACTGCAAGGTCCCAAATGTTAGTCGCTTACAGAAGATAATGCAATTCAATTACTCTGTCATGTGTGTCCCACTGACACTCAGATTATGTTAGATGTTTAACAATGTCAAAACCCCCTTCCCTTCATGTCACGTTTTCAGAAAGGAGGCGTTGACCCTCCAGATGCTCTCTGGCCTTTCAGACCAGAAAGATGAGTAAGTTTCTCCAATAGAGAATCAATGTCTTGTGCTTTGTGGGCTTTTGCCAGACCTCAATCAAAGCACATGTTTGTGGCGCTGGTGTCTAAAATGTGAATTTTAATTGGCAGAATCATCGTAGTAAAATATTATGATATTCACAACTTCAGGTTTGTATGACTGAACTGGAATTTTTGCACATAAGCTGCATTGGAGTTTTAAGATTTGATATGGACAACTTTTATTCCTAATCCAACTGTCAATTAGAAAATGATACAACACATAAATCACAAAGGTTTTTTGATGACCAAAATGACACAGGCCGAAGGTCCAGTTTGTCATCCCCTCGTACATTATAGGACGTTAGGTACAGTAGCAACATACAAACAATGCACACAGTGTAGTTTCACACATCTCATCACTAGCACAACTAGAACTTCAGTGTTTTATGGTTTGTGTTAAATGCCCTCCTGTCTGTGGTTTGATCATTTCATCTCTATTTTGTAAATAGTCCAGAGGAAGACGATGAGGACGTTCCCCCAGAGGTGAAGTTGGAGCGTGAGAGGGAACGGCGAGTGGCCAACAACGCCCGTGAGCGTCTCAGAGTACGGGACATCAACGAGGCTTTCAAGGAGCTTGGGAGGATGTGCCAGCTGCACCTCAGCCATGACAAACCTCAGACCAAACTTCTCATCCTGCACCAAGCTGTCAATGTCATCCTCAATTTAGAACAACAAGTCAGAGGTCAGTATGCGAGCAGCACATGGTGGATGGGAAGCACAGTTTTTCCTCAGCTCCGGTAAATGCACAGTTGTTTCTTGATACTGATGAGTGCTGTTTGTTTTCCTTTTCTCTTGTCAGAGCGTAACCTTAACCCCAAGGCAGCATGTTTAAAACGCCGTGAGGAGGAGAAGGTGTCCGGGGTCGGTGAGGCTCCCATGCAGCTCTCAGGAGGCCATCCTAGTATGGGAGGAGATGGCCACAATCCAGTTGGCCACATGTAACACCGGGTAGGTCTTGAGGGTTTGTTAATGAAGTAACCATTCAGAATGTAAACCAGAGGATTTTGTTTATGTTGTCTTTATTTTCCTAAGGTTACGTTTTTAGCAGTTGGCGTAATGTTTGTGGCCCTTTCTTTTTACAGATCTGGTGGTGTTTCCTTGGCTGTCAGAGGATGTGGCCTTAACAAATTTCTTCCACCCATTATTCTCAGTGTGTGTGTATATGTGGACATGTCTGTGTATTGTCCGTTCAAGTTTCAAGATGCACATTCACACACTCGTACACACATGCATACTGCCAAAACTGACACAGCCTGTTTGTCGCACTCCCAACCATGACTACAAGCTCAAATGTGAAGAACTTTTTTTTTTTTTTTTTTTTAATTTTTGCTTTGTTTTATACATTTAAGATTTGTTTTCTTTTTTTGGTTTCCACACGATGATGGAACGCCAGAGTACTTTATGTCCTGCCACAAATTGGGACTTCACACACTGCCGAGAGGTGCTCTGGTGAAAGAAAGGAGACCTAAACAAACACAAATTGATTCAAGGATTTGTGCCTAATTGTTACATGTTTTCTATTTGACATTTAAGCAAATTGCTTTACATGTGAGGAACATTTATTGTAAGGGATTGCTTATTTGAATGAGCAATTATTTTTAATGTATGTCATTCCCAGCGTGATGGTACAGTCTTACATATGTTATGTAACCAAACCTATAGTTGAAGTTGAATTGTCTAAATTCAGTGACTTTTCCTCGATCTTATCAGAAAATGTTGAGGGAGGGCGGTGAAAAGGTCACAAGGGAAGGTCAACGTTTTTACAGTTCAAACACAGCTTACATGAAAGAGGGGAACTCTGACCCCAGAGGCAGTCTCTGACTGGAGCCCGGTCTCGTCCCACAAGGCATCTGGAGACTTGGAATAGAAGACTCCTTCCTTGAAGGTTATGAATTATCCAAGTGGTAGAATCTGTCAACTACAAAACTGTTCTTCCTCTGTGTTGACCACAAATTCTAGTATTACTCCAGTAGATCCTTGTCATAGGTTCAGGTTTTTGTACTGCTTTATATACTAAAGCATTCATAGACAAGACAAAGTTGTGTAGGTTTAGGCTGGAAATAAAGTGTCGACCTGTAATGCATTTCAGTCCCTGAAAGTCCTGTATAAAAGCCATTTGAGACTCTTGCTAAGTGACAAGCACCACTCTGTGCTGTTACTTCCCTGAAATGGTTCACTGACAATGCCAGCAGACTTCACAGTTCCAAGTTTTTTCCCCCTTAATCGATCTTCTGTAAAAGACAAAAAAATCTGGGTTCCTGTGACAGAGGGATCTCATCAGTGCGCAGTTGTTGAAGCAGACAAGTCTTTGTGAAACGAAGACTTTCTTTTCCTAAGCAAGCATTCCCACTGAATTACAGCCCTTCACCTATCTCCTTAGTAAGTTTGTTCTCACGTTTCTTACTGAGAGAAGTGTGATGTGTAAATTCACTTCATACATTACTCTGATATGTTTCATTTTTCAAAATTAAATATATATAAAAATATATATTTTTTTGTTAGTCTATACATTGTAGATTTTTTACATAAATGGCAATATTAGTTTGAAGTTTAGAGTGTATTGTAGATGAGCTGAATAAGGGGATTTGACATTTAAATGAATTTGTTCAAAAATTAATTCAAAATTAAACCACGACAGCAGAGGAAAAAGGTCAACAGATTATTGAAGACAAATGTTGAAAGCGTTTGGTGTATCCTTTTTATTCCAGTTATAGTTGTAAGGCATATCATCAGCTACCCAGATGAATTCTTTCTTTCCATTTGGGGGTATGTGGACAGTTTGTGCTGCAATCTTGTTAAAGTGGTCTGACTTAGCAGTGAGGCGCCGAGGAAAAATGTGGGAAGGGATTTTTGTCTCTAACAGTAATTATGCAACTGGTTTTTGAATGTAGCTACCATACAAATGTGGATCGCCTTCATTTTCAAAGTTGTGTTCCTGCGTTTTGTCAGTACAGTATAATAGTTTTCATTTCACCTTTTTCTATGGTCTGCCCTCAACCAAGTGGCTCTGTGTGCAGCTCACTTTTTTTTTAGTATCCTGCACATATTTTGGAGGCAGATGTCGGTATTTGCGTGTAAGGTAATGGATAATATGGAGAACAAAACAGTGTTATTGTGATGTTAATCCCATGTCATGTCATGTTTTGACTGCATTTTACCAACGTGTAATCACAAATGGGAGGTAGAGCATTTTGTGTGTTTAATTTCTACAAAAAGAGATGACGAAAAAGACCTATACAAGTCAATAGTGTGGCCTTTTCATTCTCGAGACTTAAGATGTCATGATGGGAGAGTGATACCTTATCAGTGCCTGAACTTGTATTTTCATTTAAGACAGTTTTATTTTGTGAACCATATCATTTCATTTATTATGGAGATTAAAGAGGTACTTGTTCATTCCCCCACCCTCCCTTCTCCTAATGCTTTTTTCAATTTTCAGGAAGAAGTTTAAATGGTATAAAGAGATTTTCTTTCAGTGTATCTAGTTAAATAAATAAATGTTACATAGATCTTGTTTAGTTTTTATTCCTTTTTTCTAATTATTCAACTGGATTATATTGTCCAAACTGCTGTTTTAGTTAAGGTCATGGGTCCAGGTCATGAGTTTTCTTTCTATCTGCCCTATATTTCTAAATCACTTGACATAACAGGGTTCAAGAGATGCTGCTTTTGGCTCTGATTGTCAGCTTTTGATGCACATTAACATGTTTCAGTGTATGTGTTGCTTCACTTTCAATGTAGGGAGTGAGTTTTATTTTCCATAGTAGCTAGAGTCTCTAATGATTTGGAGCATTTTAAATTTCTGTATATCAGAGTGCAAGCCCTCTGCTGCGGTGACTTTCAGTATATTTTGTCTCTAATTACAATTCTCACCCCTGACCTTTTACTCTTCCAGCTCTTTGGTAACATTGACAGTGACTTTTTGAGAGAAGTTCTAATCACTTCTTTCAAAAAGTTGTACTTGATGTTTTGGATTTTTTTTTACTATAATTATTATTACAAGATCAATAAGTGTACTGAATATTGTCAATTTGTTCCAAGTAAAAATCTGACTTGATGTCAAGTAGTATTCTGTGAACATCCCATTAGCCTGCAAGCTATATAGTCAATTTTTTTCGTTTGGGGGAACTTAATTTCTTGACACAAGTCTGGACAGACAGTTTGCAGAAAAGCAACCCTGACCACTGCAGGAGCACATAATGTCAACAGAAAATTACAATATTATTATGGAAAGTGTTCAGTTGATGGGCTTGGACTTGTTTTGGTATAAGAAAGCGGTAATAAAACGCTTGCTTTCAACAATTTTGTCATATCTTTGTTGATCTAAAAGGAGGGGAGACTATTGAGTGTAAAATACATTCACAGGTACAGAGCCTGCTATCTTGGGAGTGACGATGACTCCTGCAAGGTCCTCAGAGTGCCTCACTCAATCTCTCTCTCTCTTTTTTATATA
>OMNW01000799.1:9545-20391 GCA_900303245.1 Selene dorsalis | reverse complement strand
ATGATCATTTTTTATTTTTATTTTTTTACTTTCAAAGATACATATTTAAAGTCTTATATTCTAACCCGGGCGTGCTGGGTAACAGTTGTTAACGGAAGTATCTCTGGCCCGGCTCTACACTGACAATAGGCCTGTTTCGCGACAGACCATAAGAGTCATTTTGTCAGCCAGACTGCGAAATTTGCGTGGATAATGTCTTTCATTTCTCCCATCGAAGGGGGAGGGGACTGAGAGGAGAGGGGAGAAGGGATTTAACATAGCGAGAGGGAGAAAACGAGATAGTGTCTTCAAGATGGATAAAAACGAGTAAGTACATCATCTGAGGGACAATAAAAGCACCGAGCGCGGTGGTGATTGTAACTAGCGTTTAATAGGCGGTGTGTCGTTTTCATAGTGTGTGTGTAAAGTATGTTTAGCATCGATTTAGGCAAATGCACTCGGTGGTCTTGCGTTTGCAAAATAGCAACGCTGTGGTCTTCAGCTAGGATGTCGCTCTCTTCTTCAGCATCGCTGTGCTTTTATGGTTCGCTTTCTGCGATATTTACAGCTAATGTTGAATTAAGCATGGAGTCGGTACAGTGCGTCGACAGTGTGCTATGTGCTGTTTCGACATAGATTATTTTGGACCTCAGAAAGCAGATGATATTTTCCCTGCATGGTTGTAATACACACACAGTCGCTCTAAATACATTGACATGCCTTTTAAAATGGTGTCTGTGTTTAATCGATGAGGTCTACTTTGTTCATTCATAAAAGCCGGCTCCAAGTCCTCTGAATGACAACGGTGGGCATTGTCATGGTGAAACGGCTCAGTTTCATGTAGCTTAACACGAAACCTGCACATTTTTATTTTTTTTACCGAACATGCTGCAAGTCTGAGTCTTTAGTTCACCCCGATCAGCAGATTTCATTATACCGTCAAGCTTATGGTGGTTGTCATCGCATTTGTGTGATTGCTATTTACGGTCAATATGAAGCAGTAGCCTAATTTATGTTTCCCATAGGTTAACGTTGCTGTGGCACTAGCACCGAGCGTCAAGGTACACGGATTATAAAATAATACTACCGGTGAAAAAAAAACTTCAAAACAAAAGACTGAATAACGAACATGATTTTAATTCACCATGGGAACTACCAAAGTCTGACTTCACTTTGTTATTCAAATTAGTTTTCAATAGGTTAATATAACCAAATAAACTTGAAACCAAAATAAGTTAAGATAATTAAAATTCAACATGAGGACTGTGGCATGTAAACTTTGTTGGCTAATTGTGAGCTGACATTATTATTGAAGTTGTGTGTTCAAATACATTCAGACTTGTCATAGAAGATAATAAATAAGTATCAACTGTTTTCAGTTCATTCAACAAGTCAGTTTAAATTCAAGTGTCAGTACTGTATAAATAGTTATATGGAATCAAAACACTGCAAAACAATGTACATTACAATATAACAACAACATTCTACATAAACCACAATCCTATCTGACTGATTGTTGTAGTTACACAGCTAGACTCATTATTTCTTCATATAATAATATCTGTAACATTCACAAATTAAGATTATGGCACAAGTGTTATAAATAATGTTTATTGTTTTTCAGTGTTATTCTCTTATTTTTGTACTGTACTTATTCTAAGTAGCTACTTAGGTAGTTACCTATCTGTTGTTGTCCACTGATCACTGGGTTGGTGGTTTAATCCACGGCTGAATTTGACCCAGGTTGTTTCAGGAAAAAAAACATGTTAAAACAAGTATGGACATGGTGGTCAGCTGTGGCAGCCAAACAACAACTGTCTGCTTTCACCCCTGTTTACTGTACTGTGATTTGTGTAATTCTGGCGATAATCTTATTTAATAATATGTTTGTAATTTGCCTTTCTGTCTAAAAAAAATTTAAATAGCGTGCACTACAGCTTGTCTCAGGGGCTTAACCGGGATCTAAATTTTGAACACAAACTTTGTTTGACCTCCTTTCACTGCACTTTGTATGGTTGACCTCAAAACCAATTAATGCTTTTACTCTGAAGTCATAATTCCTTAACTTCCTGTCTTGTCCCAACTGCCTCACGGTGTCTTTACTTTGCCGCTCCGTCCTACGTTTTCCTTGCGGATGTAGCCCTCGTGCTCCGGCGAGAGGAGCAGGTAGTGGTGCGGCTGAGGTCCGCGGCGGAGCGATCTGCGCGACGACAAAGAGATGAGATGTTGTTAGCAGCCGGGAGATCCCATTACAGAGGACGCATGTAGTAACATGGTCGAAACAAAAGCGTAAGAAGCGCTAGGCCCGTCGTGCAAAAAAAATCGACACATTTCCTCAAACCAGTCTGCCTCTTCGCTCTAACTTTTAGTGGATTTAAAAAAAAAAGGTTCTCGCGCGGAAATGGAGAAGAAAAGATGGGATTGCACTGCTCTCCCCAAGGGCTGGAAAATGGAAGAAGTGACCAGAAAGTCGGGTTTGTCCGCAGGAAAAAGCGACGTCTATTATTTTAGGTACTGAAACAGCGAGGGCTCCTAAAACTTCTAGGTGCACAAGACACGAGTTGGAGTGTACTAAGTAAGGGGGTGTGGGGACGGTGGTCGGTATAAAGTTTGGGATGGGAAGTGGGAGGGAGGGGAGGGGGCCCAACCAGGCCAGCCAGGCCAGCTCCTCTCTCAGTAGTTGGGATAAAGAGAGAGTCTGTCCACACCGTGCAGGCTAGTGGTGGTAGCAGCAGCAGCAGCAGCTCCTCACGCCTGCCGAGGCCTTGGATGAATAAACCATAGTGTCATGTCAGTTGAAAAGTCTGCATTTGCCACTGAAGTGAATCAACAACGGCAGATTTGTTTTCATTTAGCAGAGGAGAAGAGCAAGATGAGGAACAGAGGCAAGAGAGGGGGGAGGCGGGTCGGTTGTATAGTTTGTGGTAGGCTAACTGTACAATCATACTGGTGTTAACTGTGGTGTGTGATGTAAGATACATTTGCATGAGTTACTAGCACGTATCCACCCACAGTTGTGCCTTTTGTTGGTCATTGCTCAGGCTAAAGATAATGTTGCTCACACAGGTGGAGCTGCAATGTTTCCATTCTGAAACATTTGGTCTAAGTGTCAGTATCTCCATATTTACATTGCATCCACAGGCTACTCCTAGAGCTGGACATGCATATATAGATAACTCATATCAACTGTCATCTCTGCTACTAAAGATGTGTTCAGCTTTTAATAGACACCAGGGCTTAAGTCAAGTACTCATCAAAGACTGATCATTTCACACAGTGATGTGATTTCAGTGTCATTTCTCATGTGAATGTGCTCTGCTCCTCTGTTTGCTGTTGACTTGTTGCATGTTGTGGTCCTTGTTGGTAGTTTTCTGTCTGCCGTGTGCCTACGTGTTTTTGAAGTGTGACCTGTCCTCTTGTGTTTCTCCGTCTTCATCGCTGATCAGTTTTTGGTGTGGACATCCTCTGTTCTGGCCTGTTTGTGTTGTTTCTTTTTTGTGTTTGTGTAAGACAAGATATTAATATATGGTATCTCATGTCCTCTATCACTCCGCCTCCCCCCCCTTTGCCAGTCCGTCTGGGAAGAAGTTTCGGAGCAAGCCTCAGCTGGCCCGTTACCTCGGTAACCAGATGGACCTCAGCTCCTTCGATTTCCGGACAGGGAAGATGCTGATGAGCAAGTTGAACAAGAACCGTCAGAGAATGCGATACGATAACAACAACCAGAATAAGGTGAGATGGAAGAGATTCATGACAGCCTGTCAAACAAGACTGACGGAGGGCCAGGCTGACATTTCTCTATTATACAGTGCCCATGACATGGCCTGTAGCTGCAATCATGTAACACACACCCCACAGTGAGTGTTCAGATTTTTAATAAGTAGTAAAATATTTAGTATTTATAGTAAAGGGAGAAGTGAGTGATGAGTTTGTTGCAGTCTGCACTGGCTGTTTTAGACTTTACTGATATGCCAGTGGATCAAGCTCTACAGGTGACACTGCTTCATGTTACTGTTCAGTGCAGACCAGAGTCAGGCTTTTAGACTTAGACTTAGAGTTGAGATTTATGGCCTGGTTGATAGTGGCAGGTTGCAACGAAAACACCTGTCCAAATCAAGTATGGAGCAGTGCCAAGAGTTTATTGTGCTTTTTAATATCAAGGTAATCTCCTAAGAGATAGTCTGGTTGTGGGGGGAGGATTGAAATCTCTTTGAATGTACATGTAGATAAGTTCATATTCATGTACATGCAAAAATTCCTGAGCTGGAGAGCCTTAAATACTGGAGAAGGGTTGGGATCTATTGGGAAAACAAATAGTACTTAATAACCTTAACCTTATAATATTAAATTAAAATCGATTGTCTTTTTCGTTCACACAGTGGAGTCTCACATGAGCCTGTGATAAAAAGTAAAATAACTGAATATAACTGCTGATAATGATTGTTTTGATTTATATCCCACTGGTACGGCAGGTGGCAGTGTGTTGATAAAAGTTTTTTCTTGTCCTTTCAGACTTGATATTGTACTGTGCATCAGTTCAGTAAGCTGTTGAGCACTGACGTACCGGAGGCCTGTACATGCTGTGTAATCATCTGCATGACATATACATCCTCTGACCTACATGCACTCACTCTTCTCTCCCACCCACCCTGTCTTGCTCTTCCCTCCGTGTCTTTCATTTTTAAGGGTAAACCTGACTTGAACACATCACTCCCAGTCAGGCAAACAGCCTCCATCTTTAAGCAGCCTGTTACCAAGGTTACCAACCATCCCAACAACAAAGTGAAGACAGATCCTCAAAAAGCTGTTGACCAGCCCAGACAGGTAAGAAACTGCTGGGTATCACCGTTAACGTTTCCTCACACAAACCTGAAAACCGTGTTATCTGACAGTGTAAAAAATTGTTTTGCCCACAGCTGTTCTGGGAGAAGAAACTCAGTGGTCTGAACGCTTATGACATTGCAGAGGAGTTGGTGAAAACCATGGAACTGCCTAAAGGCTTACAAGGTGATCCACCACTTTGACATTGTTTCTTGAGAATTTATTTCATTAAGTGACATTTTATCATCATGTCAGTATTTGCTCAATCAAATATGACTAAACCAAACTTTGGTGTTTCTGAAATAATTTGTCTGATACCCATCCTGTCGGTCCTTCAGGTGTCGGCCCAGGCTGCACAGACAAGACTCTCTTATCAGCCATTGCGAGCGCTCTCCACACTAGTGCTGCTCCCATCACCGGCCAGCTGTCTGCAGCTGTGGAGAAGAACCCAGGCGTGTGGCTCAACACAGCACAGCCGCTGTGCAAGGCTTTCATAGTCACTGATGAGGACATCAGGTGGGTGAACACTGAACGCAGCTACACACGGATCACCAGATTGTTAATTGCTTAAGCCAATTTCTTAAAAAAAAAAAAGTCAGATTCAAAAATTGAAAACCAGTTTTTGCCACATGTTGTGGCCTGTGCCTGTAGAACAGGTGTGCTGCATATCTTGCTCAGATCTTCACTGTGTGACAGTTTAAAAACAGGAAATAACCACTCAGGCAGTTTGAATAATGCCACCTCTGTTATCTGTTAAATCAGTCCTGGTACTGTTGGCTTGTTTTTGATTTGCCAAAACACAATTCCACCTAAAAAATAAAATTAAAAAAAAGGCAGTGCAAAATAATTCAAAATGAACCCGTCACCACCCTTTGTTTCCCCATGATAAACGAGTTGAGTGTCTATTGAAAATTTCCACAGTCCGTAACAACTGACCCTGCTCTTTGTAGGAAAAAACAGAATACACCATCTGCTCTGTGCTGATTCAGTGGCTGTTATAGGCATCTGTAACTGCCAACTGTAACAGCTTCCTGTTGTGTTTGTGTGTAGGAAACAAGAGGAGCTGGTGTACAGCGTGAGGAAAAGGCTGGAGGAGGCGCTGATGGCTGATATGCTGGCCCATGTCGAGGAGGCTGCCAATGAAGGGGAGGCTCTGAAGGAGGAGGGCAACGGCAGTGAAGACATGGAGAGCGTATAGCACAGGTTGGTTAGGGGACAGTTCAGGAAATCAACAAAGTTAGGATGAAAATGTCTCAGAAAATGTAACTGTGTTCCTCCTGTGGCTCAGAGAGAAAACAAACTCAAACTGTTAATTTGGGTAAATAATGTCTCTTCCTCTCTCCAGTTTGAAACTGTTAAACAAGATTTACATGAACAAATAAAATGATGCAGTTTGAAATGCGACCTAATCAGCACCATCCTCTCCTGTAGGGTTGTAAAGTCTGGATAGGTTTGTTCAACGTCTGTGCGTACACATGACCACGAACAGTAGGAGCCCTACAACCCTGAAGAACCGCCCCCCCCACCCCAGTATCTGCGTCCAGTTTAAACCTAAACCTGACTTGCCACCAACTGAAAGACTTGGGTCTCTAATGAATCCATTCTTCATCAACTCCACTGGATAGGACTCGATGACTTCAGCGACATGAAATGACTCAAAGTTGATATATGACTTTAAAAGTTTTAAAAAAAAATCTCTTAACAAGAAATTACATGAAATGAACTTGCAAACATTAAAGATAACTTATCTACAGTGTGTCAAATTCAGTGTTTGATAATGAGCGTATTTTTTACTAAAAGGCTTTGAATGGGTTTGTATTTTTTGCGACAATCATGTTAGAAACATTTTATGTCGGCAAAAAGTCAATTTGGGTGTTTTTTTCTGTTGTTGATGGCAGATTGGATATGAATGTTTTGTATTTTTGACATGTCTCTTTCTTGATTTTTTTTAAGGTGCACTCCATGAGTATTTTTGACAAAACACACTTACTCCCCTTTTCTTGGTGGAACAGTTGAGGTTTTCCTACACAGAATCGAGCTCATTTGAATTAGCTTTTTTGGGGGTGGGGGGGGGTTACCTGCAGGCTACTGATGTGACTAAAGCAGATGGTGTAGTTTGAAGCTTATGTACATCCATTGGACAGGACAGAGTTAACTTTTTATTGTTGTATTTTCAAGGAAATATTATCTTTCATGTCAGCTTTGTTACCCTGTGAGTCATGTGCAGTATTGACCAAAGAGGAGACATGTCATTCTGAAAGGTTGTTGACTGTAGTCTGTATTTGAAAAGTGAAAAAGAGTATACATGAGTGGGCAGAGCACAGTGGAAAAGAAATGACTTGAAACCTCTTTCTATAGTACAACTATTACTGTTTGTAACTCTTCATCTTAATATAGGTGCTTACTGATGTTGTGAAACATTGCTGTTTTAGTGCCAAGGCTTTGTTTCTGTCACAGCTTCAGTTTCTAGTTGTTGGTTTTTTTTTTTTAATGTGTCAATGTTACCACACACATGCTGCCTCCTCGTAAACCCACGCACAAAATTGGTGACACGGCAAAATGACAGTAACAATTTAGTTCTCATGTCTATTCATTTATCATCTGAGGAATCATGATTTTAGTTCATCCCTGTATGTCAAGGTTTGAATATGAATAATATCAACTCACAATTGTAAAATTCTCTTCTCAATATCAGCAGGCTGATTGCTGAATTTGATTGTATCACTTATTAAATGAGTCAGTATGTCACCAAGTCTGCAGCTCGTGGCTTTCTTTCTCTCAAGAGCATTAAAAACTGTACATTCATATTTACAACTGCGGTTAAACTTGTATTTAACTTGTGTTCACAGCTCTGTGCGTGGCAGTGATAATTCAAACTGTACATTCCCCTCCACTGAATCACTGCATCCCTCTACAGATTAACAGTTAACTTTGACAGTCTCTCTGTCTTGAGCATGGACAAAGTGCAACACACTGTCACCCACCTGCACACACAGCAGCTCTGCAGATGAGCAGAGGATACCAGCTGTTTCTTCAGAGGGCTGCCCACTCGGATATTCTTGACAATGTCACTAGTCATGTTTTAAACAAGTAAAAATGGCAACACTTGAGTTATACAGCAAGGTAAGACTGAATAGTTTTTTTTTCCTTTCATTTTAAAAATGATGCTCCCTTTGTTGTTCTCTGTTACAGTGCAAAGACAAACTCTGTTGAGTGTGATGTTGGAAAGAAGAGTAATTTTTACAATATAAAGCAGCTTTGTTGGTGATCTGTCAGTATTGTGTTTGTGTTTGATGTCAGGTATGTTGTCGGCCTTTCCCAGTTACGTAATTTTTCATTATTTAGCGTTCAAATCGTTAGCTTTCCTGAGTTTTGTATGTTCTGTATCTCATTTAATCCTTACTTCTGTGAACCTGCTGTTCAATAATCAATCAGTAATGAGACTGTAATGATCAAAGTAAGGATTAAAACTTATCTGTTAAACTGACACACTGGTAAGCACATTCGATAATGGCTAATCCATGCAGGTAATTTGGTCAGGGATGACCAGTGTTAATTTTTAACACAGTTTAAGAGGCTTTTATGCTGATGGGGGACAAATGTGTGTCAGGGTGGGGCCAGAGAATGTGACATGTACCTGAACAGTGGTAGACAGAAAATAAAATGAAAGCCTTTGCTGTCCTAGACTGGTCCATTTTCATAATACTCTGTTATTTTGCTTAGGGAGAGAGTGTGTGGATTCCTGACCCAGATGCAGTCTGGGTATCAGCCCAGCTCCTCCAGGACTACAGTCCAGGGGGGGAACATCTCCTACTGCAGCTGTCTAATGGCAATGTGAGACATGCAGTACATTTACGTTGTTCAGGAATCAATATTAATGCTCAAGTTTCATCATTGCCCCCCCCATGCCAACATCCATCTTCCTCCCTACATTGATAGGTGGTTCATTACCCAGTGGGCTCCCCGTCTGATCTCCCACCGCTGGGGAACCCCGACATCCTGGAGGGGGAAAATGATCTAACAGCACTCAGCTTCCTCCATGAGCCTGCGGTCCTGCACAACCTGCGGGTTCGATTCCTCGACTACAGCAGCATCTACACATACTGTGGTGAGCACTGAGCGGGAGGCAGCAGAAGATAGTGTGAGATTTAAGGAAATTGTTGAGACAGGAAGGACACACTAAAAGAAGGACAACTTACTGTATGTGTAAATGAGATGTTCACTGACAAACTGTGGGAGACAGGCAGCTACGAAGCGCTTCTGTTTGCATGATTACAGCTCATAATGTCACCTTAATTACACTAGGTCAAAGGTTGAGACTTCAGGCAACACCCACACTGCCACTGATCAGAGATGTTACTGCTGAACAGATAATGCAAATTCTTTTTAAGAAGGTGTCAAAAACTCAAACCTGTTTTTAATCCAGTGTTTAATCAAGTTTTGACACAAGAATTGTCATTTTAAAGACATTTGTCTAATGTCCCCTGAAAATCTTGCTTCAGTGACAGATGGTGAACTACAGGTTGTGGTAAGGATTTTCTGTTGGACATGGTTGCAGAGGTGAAGAAAACTTGAAAAAAAAAACAGTCTAGTGTGAAGTTACTTTTTATTTTACATTCAAGTTTTAAACTCCTTAAAGATTTGACAGGTTGTGGGCTTGTGTTCAGAATTCAGACTCAGATAAATTTGTCATTTCCATAACATGCATACCAAAATAAACTCGAGCAAAATACCACACTCTTTGTGTGCAGGTCACATTTGAAAACACAATATTTGTGTGACATAAAAACACAAATTAGACGTAGAGAGCAGCATTATCTGACCAGGAGAATGTTTTCTTGTGTCTTCTCCTCCCTCCAGGTATCGTGTTAGTGGCCATCAACCCCTACGACCAGCTGCCCATTTACGGAGAGGAGGTGATAGATGCGTACAGTGGTCAGGACATGGCTGACATGGAACCTCACATCTTTTCAGTAGCAGAGGAGGCCTACCGCACCATGACCAGGTCATAGCTCAAACACTCTTATCCCAAGTTTGAGCTACTGTGAATGTTTTCTAACATTTTGAAAAGTAATTCTGGCATTTCATATACTCTCATTAAAGGGATACCTCAAACTTTGCAGCAACAAGGATGGGCATCACTTCGGTATACAGAGTATGACAGCCACTGTTCTTTGTATTCATAGGGAGGAGAAGAACCAGTCTATCATCATCAGTGGGGAGTCGGGCTCAGGGAAAACCGTCTCAGCCAAATTCACCATGCGATACTTTGCAGCGGTTGGAGGTGCAGCACAGCAGACCAGCGTGGAGGAGAGGGTCCTGGCTTCTAACCCTATCATGGAGGTGAAGCTACTTTCATTAGTTGTTTTCACTTATTTGGTGTACACACAAAATAATAAAAACCATGTGAATACAGCATAAAAAACATGGCTTATTGTGAATTGGTCTCTACAGTCTATTGGGAATGCTAAAACAACTCGAAATGACAACAGCAGCCGTTTTGGGAAATACATTGAGATTGGCTTTGGCAGGAACGGTGACATCATTGGGGCAAACATGAGGACATATCTGCTGGAGAAGTCACGGGTGGTGTTCCAGGTAAACTCTCATTCACCGTTCGCTGAAAAAATTCAGACATTTTCATGGTTTAGGTTTTTATTTGCACATAACAAATACTCTGCTGGGTGATATTGGTGGTATTGCCACACACAGGAGTGTATCAAATGTTAATGATTGTTTTATGCATGAAAGGCAACAGCAGAGAGAAACTACCATATCTTCTACCAGCTGTGTGCCTCCAGAGAGCTGCCTGAGATGAGATCCCTCAAACTGGGTGAGACTTAATCACAGGCCATCCCCGGTTCTTTGTCCATAATGTACAGTATTTTATCTTATGTGCTGCATGCAGTGATAGTGGAGATTTGTCTTTCTGTTCCAGATGCACCTGAATACTTTCGCTACACTAACCAGGGAGGGGAGATGCAGATACCTAGTACTGATGATGTGTCAGACCTGGAGCGCACGCGCAATGCTTTTACCATTCTGG
>OMNW01000798.1:38892-52653 GCA_900303245.1 Selene dorsalis | reverse complement strand
CCGGGATCGGAACCGGGACCGGAACCCGAACCCGAACCGGGACCCGAACCGGAAGCGGGACCGGGACCGGGATCCGAACCGGGATCGGGACCGGGACCGGAACCGGAACCGGGATCGGGATCGGGACCGGGACCGGGACCGGTATCGGAATCGGAACCGGGACCAGATCCGGGATCCAGCCAGGGACCAGAACAGGGACTGCGAACTGATATGTTCCGACATTTCCGACGAAATCTGCTGTATTTGACTTTACATGGCTTTGAACTCTGGCTTATTTCCTTTCAAAGACTTGAAAAGTGACATAAGTCAAATAGTCTAGCTACACACTAATCCAAAATGCGCCCATGAAAAAGTCCTCACTTCACTAGTCGTGTGTTTTAATGCTGATTGTTTCACTTTGTTTCTTAAAGAATCTGAGGTGGGACATCTAGTGGGGAAAGTACTTCTCTCTAAGTGTAGCAGAAAGGGTGGTCCTCACTCCATCTCCACACTTACCTGGAGCTCACTATGATGCCCATATAGGAATATGTGTGTGTGTGTGTGTGTGTGAGAAGGTCCATATTCAAGCTGCTCTTCAAATCTTTTTTTGTTTTGTTTTTTTTGCTGCTCTCTGAGCACTGAGGTCACACCAGGACTCATTTTCTCCATGCCTTAATGTACTGCTCTGCCTCTTATTCACTTAACAATATAAATCAAGGACTATTAAAATGCTTCGGTCTGGCAGCTGAATGGGGAAATTTACCATCACCTTGTGGTTCAGGCTCATGAAAACCATCATTTTGGGTTATGGCTGATCTCCAGATTTAAGACAGGTGACGCATTTTCCTCCCCAGGCTAGAAACTGATGGAAATGACAGGGCCATACTGTCTGGGTCTATGGGCAGGTTGTTTGGGAGATAAACAGGTTTATCATTCTCTCAGGAACAGTAATAAAATGTCTCTGCACCTGTCTGCACAGAGAAATTCACCTGAACTGTGAATGTCAACATTACTTAATGGAGCTAGAGCCAAAGCAGTAACTAAGTAACAGTAACAGATTCAATGGGAGTTTATTTGATGTTAATTACCTGTATTGACACACCTGTTTGTAAGACACCGTCAACACCCACACACCACCATGAACCTCCAAATACATCACAAAGCACTCATTTGCTTTACACCCCATGTTTGTTGGGTTCTGATGTTGTAAATTTTACATGATTGATTGATGACTTGTTGGCTGAACTTTTGGCTGAGTGTTTGACTTGTCGCAGCAGGAAAAGCTCAGGTATAACTAATAACCTGTGGCATATGACTAATGCTTTTGTCACATTTTGATGTGCCAATAAGTCAGTGAGCCAAAATACACAATGCCAGAGCCCTGACGGAAGAACACCTGCATAGAACGTAGCTATTATTAATAGCTAGTATTATTACTATTAGCAACTCTTGTGCATGGCAGCTATCTGTCGCTGTAACGACTCATTAACATGTTTTTTAGTGGTTATGTCAATGTTTTGAAATTATTTATACTAAGCAGTGATCCGAGACTCTGGGTCCTACCACTCCAATCCAATAGGGGGCCCTACTTAGTGCCCCGGCAACAGCAGTGCACTGTAATATCAGGGGCTTTGAGGAGCCCCTTTTGCTATTTGGCCCCAAACATTTGCCACTGCAGGTCTAACGGCGTGGTTGATGTGGTTCTGTGTTCTGGTATTGTGGCCTGCAACTGTGGATGTTTTTTATTTCAGTTTTAGTCTCCATAGAGAATGATTGAACTGTTGACTACCTGTTGAGTAATAATAATGCAATAGTATGTAAATTCACCTTTTATAGGCCATTTTGTAGTTGGTATTTCAGCGTGTTAATAACAAAGCTGTCTGCTCAACAACGCCTGAAACAAAAATTGACCTGTTTAAACCAGCACTCATTCACAGGTGTTGATTTGCAGTTATTGGATCTACAGATCTCAATGTTCAATCTCTCTCTGCTTCAATCTCTCTCTGTCTCCCCACAGAGGATTTTCAACTCGTTTGTGTACACCGAGAAGACATCAAACGGAGAGACAGAAGTGCAGCAGGTGAGTAACAAAGGCTTCTACTTCCCTCTGTGTGTGTGTGTGTGAGAGTGTGTATGTACTCTGTCTGATTGTGCATGCATGCAGTGCCATGGATGGTGTCTGTTTGTGGTCTTCTAGGTTTCAATTCAGCCACAATGAACACACGCACGCACTCTTGCCATCAGAGGAAAAATTGGGTTTATTAAAATTCTACGGCTGCTGCCTCATTGGCTTTGAAGTTCTGTTTTTCTGCTCATCTGTGGTCTGTCTCTCTCTCTTTCTCTCTCTCTCTCTCCCTTCACTCATAATGTGAGTGCAGAGCTGCAGTTGGACAGAATAAGACAGTTTGAAGGAGAGAATTGTATCTCTAAACAAAGATGGCAGCGCCAGAGTCCAGAGATTAGTTGTAAACGACTCTGAATCACAAGTCAGAATTTATGTGTGGCATTTGAGTCCTACATCGGAAAACTATGCAGGGAATTTCTGACGTCTAGTGTCGAAGTCAGTCATGATTGTATGCAGGTATCACAGGGTGTGAGTGTGTGTGTGTGTGTGTGTGTGTGGTTTCACTTGAGTTTCGGGGATATTGGAAGAATGACAATAAACAACAGACTGGTAAACAGCCACCAGCAAGAACAGACAGGTTGATGTTTTGTGTGCGTGTTTCCCGTGACCGTGTGCACCAGTGTATCCATCTTTGTCAGTGTATGTGTGTGCGTGTGTGTGAGAGAGAGAGAGAGAGAGAGAGATGTATATACCCTTTCTCACCTTTTAGCTATTAACTGCTCCTGAAGCAGCTGAAATTGGCCTTGAAGTGTTGCTGATTCTTGTTCTCTAGTACTGAAAGATAGTTTTCACAGAGCTGGTGGTGTTTCCAGGCTACAGAGTGACACTCATCCTGATCATCATAACCTGTTGTGCAAGTCTGGATCGTAGGCCAGCTCTTACAAATAATTCCTTTCTCAGGAACCTCAGCTACAATATTCAGTCGGAGGTTTTCAATAGCAGTCACATGGACTTGGTGTATTTTAATAAGCCCCAGTCCCAGTGCAGCGCTGACTTCATTCAATCTGGATCCGTGCTAGAGGAGTTTAACTATTTTATATCCACAGGCAGCTCATAGACTGCCCATACATTCTGTAACCCTACTGAGGCAGCTGCCAACTAATTCAGATGACAGCTCTGGCAGAGATGACTTGCTTGTTCTCTCTGGGCAGACGGGGGCTGTGTCCCCGAGCCAAGGCGAGGCTCAATTAGGAGAGTATCTGCAGAGGAAGAGAGGGCCGCGACCGAGCAGGGAGAGGAGCCAAGGAGCTACGGAGAGAAGCCACCGGCTTCTTGGATGAGTTTCTCCTCTGGAAATTCATTATTCAGTCAGACACACAGACATCTCAGCCTCAATAATGACTGGAGCCTTCCCTCTCTGTCTTTGAGTCTGTTCCTGACTGTTTTATGAATGCATTCTGCCTGTTGCACTCACTGACATGTGCTGTCAGAGTGGATCTTGTGAATTAAAACTGCTGCCCGCATTTCAGTTTTTACGTTGTTTCGTGGTTCACATGCACAAAACAAAACTGTTTTAACAGCACATTGAGGTGTTTTCATTGTTTCCCCCTGTGTGAAGAACCAAAATCAGAAATATTACCTTTTATTATACCAAACTTTCTTTCTCTAATGAAACCAACAGGTAAAATAAATGTCATTATTGGATCCCAAGACCCAGAGATTCAGGACACGATGAGGATTATTAGGTATAAAAATTGACAGATCATGTAAAGACAGTGTTTAAAAGATGATGCAAAAAACAAAACAAAAACTACTGACAGACTTTAAACTAAACGGTAGACACTTGAAAACCAAAATAACCTTTAGCTGCAGTGTCTTGGAAAAACAATGTTCAAAACTTATCTACAGGACAAAGAAAGGCACTGAGATTAGAACTGAATCTCTGAGAGAGAGAGTCGGATAGATTCATCCTTCATGAGGTGACATTTAAGAAATGGAAGGAAAAGGGCAGCAAGAAAATTTTCTATTCAAGTCAAAAATGAGATTTTGGAAATTTCACCATCTTTCCCTATACTGATGGGTGTTCACGAGCTGCAGTTAGTCCTACAGTATACAGATGAAATCAAGTAGAGATGCTATCCTTTATTGATATTTAGGATATTGTGGCACAAACAAGTCTTAATTCCTCTTGGAAATATCATGTAAAAGATCTATCTACATTTTAAGCTTCATATAAGTCTGATTGGTTTGTGGTGAGTAGCTGCAATAATTCATGTGAGGCATGTTTTTTCGTTCCTTCCACAAACTGATAATGTTAGTCATGCTTGTGCTGTGGTGCCTCCTCAATTGTAAACTGACAGTGTTTTCCAAACAGACCTGCAGGCAGGAGGCATTTCTATTTGTGGGTTGAACCATATTTTGTTCTTTATCAAATCATGTTAAATATTTACATCAGCATCTGTACAGTGAACAAAGCCTGCAGTGTAAAAGCTCGACGGACCATTTGAAGCATCATTGAAAGCACCATTTGAGATGTGCTAATTCAATAACAAAATCAGTTCATCCAAGGAGAAGAAGCAAAACATGTACAGACCGGTTTATACCATGTCAGAGCTTCTGAAGTCTGCAGAACAGACCTGTGTCCGTTCTACACTTGTTTCCTGCATTGACTTAACCTTACAGTCCAAAGTAATGCTCACAATAAACACCTCTGCCAGTGACTGTGGTTGAATACTGCCCAGCCTGGCGAACCTTTAAAACTCCACCAGCACCAGTTCCACCCACTCCAGCTCTGTGGCTCAACCAACCAACCCCACTGGGTGCTGCAAACCCTCCAAACTGGTTGGATGGGTCAAGCAGCGGAGAGAGGTGCTCCATGTGTCTGTCTGTGGTTAATCTGAGCACAGGTTGGCTTTGACTGTGCCACAGCAGACCGTAACCCAAGCTTTAACTTGCATAGTTGAAAGTTTCTGGTTTCTTTAAAGTCACTGTTAAAAGTTTGAGTCTTACTCTCTCCCTCTGTGTGACTCTCCCTCCCCCCCCAGCTATGGAAACACTGCTCGGCCGAACACTGGCCCTTTTTCCCCTTTTTAATACAAAGTCCACTGCAACTAATTGCTATGCTGCTGTGCGTGGACAGTACTGTGTGTGGGGGTGTACAAAGTTTGTGTGTTTTAAGTCTGTGTGTATAAGTGCATATGTTAGTGTCTCGGTGTATATGTGTGTGTGTGTGTGTGTGTGCGTGTGTTCCTTGTGGTGGAGCAGCAGTAATTGTGGGGTGTGCCTCAGGCCTCTGTTAAACCCCTAATAGGAATAGCGGGCGACTGATTAGGTGTACAAGCGGTCAGTGGGTCGCGGTACATTTCCCTGTTCCTGGCTTGAATCACAGCTCTTTTACAGACACCAGTAATTATGGGATGTGAACAAAGGGGGTCCAGTTACTGTGGAAATAAGCCTTTTTTGGCATTCAACAGGGTTGAGTAGGTAACTTAAAATGGTTTTTGCAAAGTATTCAGACCACAGCCATGAGAAATCTCCTGCAGTTTTTGTTAATTTTTAATCTGAGAAAGAATTTACATATGTATTTAAACAAATTTGAATTCAGATCATGTGCGTCCATTTATTTTAATCATTCATTTGAGTAGCCACCCTACCTTTTGATTTACCCACAAAGAGAATTAAATTTTCAAAGATCAAAAGATTTTTACCCAAAAACGTATTGAAATAATTTTACTGACATAATATAATTTCATGAAAAACTGTCACTACGAAGAAGAAAATATTACCAGTTTTGTCATTTTGCAAGGTTAGAGGCAGACTTCCTCACACATCCTGCTCTTAAAACTGGCCGACCATGTTTGTTTTCCAGCCCACGCAGCACTATTCCCCTTCCTTGAGTAGTGACATAACAATTTGTCAGATATGTAGATGTCTGCACCACAGCGTCACTGAAAACTAATTGAATTGGAAACTAAATCAAATACAAATGTCAAGAAACTGTCTCCTAAGAGACCTGTTGTCTTGACAAACTGGGGGAACATGTTGAGATGTAATCTGGAACTAGTCCAATCAGTGTTTTTTCCAGACCAGGAACAAATCTGTTGTGACGTCAGTCCTGGTTAGTGAGCATTGAAAAGTGGCATCTTATTGGTCTAGATGATCAAGAGGAATGATTAGTTCTTTAACAGACCCTGAGTAAACCAGTGGATCATGTGACAACTTTAAAGTTAAGAGGATAACCTGTAACAGTTCATATACATGTGATGTCTCAGATTGGTTGGAAGTTCCTCACACTCCTTCCCATCATCCCTTTCAAGGCATTATGACAAACAAAAAAGAGCGAGAACAGGGATCTGTTGTGAAGAGCTGCTGGTGCTCTGGTTATTAATGTCCCCCAGGAGGCTGCTACGCCGCTGGTTATTAGTTTCCCCAAGAGAAGCTGGAGCTGCGTTTTGAAAGAGCTCTGTGAGATGTGTGCTCAACCAGAACCTAGTCCTTCAAAGGAAGAAAGACAAAGCATAATGTATGCATGTTGAGGGGCTTGCATTAAGGGTCCCAGTAAACACAGCTGAATTAGCCATCTTTGTTTAGCAGCTCCCTGCTTTCTGGTTTTCAAGCCTCTTAAAGGTGAATCCCACTCTAAATCAAGCTCTACCTCACTAGAGACCACTAGGAACCTTGTACGTGACATCCCTCCTCGTTTTTCATTAAATTAAATGTGCAACATGACCACCACAATAAATGTTCCACGCAAGAGAGAAAAATAATCCAGTGCATTTTTGTAAGAGCTGTGCAATGTCACTGGTTTCCACAAATGCTCCAGCTCCCCAACTTTCACATCTGGCTGGCACTGTGTTGTGTTTTCAGGGAGGATTTTCTTATTAAATGATGAAGGGTTTTCTGTGTAGAAGTGGAGAGCAGCTAATGTGCCCCAGCCTCACACATCCATCATTCTGCTCTGTTTTTAACAGTGATGGATTTCACACTTAGTGTAGCCTGAGGTCTGGGCATCTTTGATGTTGTTTAGCATCACTTGTTCTGAATATTAACTCCAGAATTGACTGTGTTCTTTCACATGGACACGTGTCTATCTAAGAGTGTGCAGCAGCACCTTTTAAACCAGAGTTACTAGTTTCATGTTTCTCTCATAATATCTGCTACAGTGGAAAAACAGCCTTGGTGAAAAATAATGATGTGGGCTGAGGTTTGTAAAGTTAAATCCTGGCAATTCTGTCAATACCAGATGAGAAGTGTTTGAACAGTCTTATTAAAGTATCAGTAGTATCTGTCTCCACTTTTGCGTGTGTATGTGTACATATTTATGGGTGTGATGATGTTCCATACAGCCTGGAAAGTAACAGTTCTCTCAGTCCATCTTGCAGATGTGAAATTGTAATCATGGTCTGATTAACATGTCTGTGTTTGCACTGTGCAGTTGGCCAAGAAGATTCGGGAGAAGTTCAACCGCTACCTGGATGTGGTGAACAGGAACAAGCAGGTGGTGGAAGCCTCGTACACGGCCCACCTCACCTCTCCACTCACTGCAATACAGGACTGCTGCTCCATACCGGCATCTATGATGGAGTGAGTAACTTTCTTTAACACACTCATACACACACACACTCTTATTCTTTCAGTGCACCAAAATCTCTGCAGGCGTTTCATTCTCTGTGTGCAAACCCGCCTCCCACTGTTAGCACCTGCACTCAGCTCTCTATACGTTGCTTTATTCTCCAGCTACACACGCAAACACCCGCCTCTCCCTTGTTTAAACATGTTTTGATAATCCTTGGATTAGTTATAACGGAGTTTCAATCCCATCATTCATAGCCTTGAGCAGTGTGGTGTGTCCTCCCGTTTGGCACTGCTTTTAAAATCATTTCAGAACCTATCTGATGATTGGTGGCTTGTGGCTAGTTGTTGCTTTGCTGGAGCGTAGATTATACCAACAACAATAATAAATTTTATGGGACTTGGAGGCCCTGGAAGGCAGGGGTGATTTTGAAAGCCTGGAGATTACAGGGTCGTGTTGGCATCAATGCACACTCCTTGTGATGTAAAATTGCAAAACTTTCAAACCTTTTTGCATCACAAATGCCAGTGATGCAAAATTCAGTTTCTAGATGATTACCATTGTGAAGACGGTGCCGTTGGTCTATTTTTATGAAACTGGGTGTGAGACTTAATGTGTCAGATTTAAATCCTGTGCTGAGAGAATTGCCCCAGTCTGACTCTGCAGTGTAAACTTAGCTTTTCAGCCAATCACCAACTCCAGCAGGCGAAAACACAGTTCAAAGCTGAGCTCAGAGAGAGAGAGAGAGAGGGAGAGAGGGAGAGAGAGAGCTGCTTTCAATTCTAATCTACAGAGCGGCAGCTGTCTCTACCCCTCATCCCCTCTCACCATTTCTGTCTATCTCCTTCCCCTTTATCAGCTGATGTAACCAGTCATTGCTCTCTGAAGTTTTTGCACTGCAGACTTCACAGGCTGCAAGGTCACCTGTGCAGGGGGTTGGGAGGCGGGGTGGGGGCTGTCTGGCTGAGGGCCACTGGCCACCTGTAGCCAAACCGCCAACATACCGCACATGCTGTATACTCAACACTTGTTCACATGCAAACATGCGGTATGTACGTCTCTATTTATTGTGCACAGTCCAAAACCACGGATGAACAGCTTTCAAAGACAGTTAGAGGCAGAAATTGCGGAGAAAATTATTATATAAGGGGGTGGGTAGTGAAGATGGAATGATGCAGAGGGAGTCACATGGGTGGTGGTGGTGGGGTTGGACATACCAAACTGAAGCTGCGTTTGATAGATCCCCAGACTTCAAAGGCTCTTCCTCAAGGGGGGGAAAAAAGCAGAGCTCTCTTGCTTTCATATTTTGGGTTTATGTAGGATCGTGAGATACTTTCAGGAGCTGTATGTAGAATAATTTAGCTCTCCCCTCATGTGCACTCTGCACTGGGGAAGCAAACTAAGATATCTCTGTTTTCTAAGTTTGTTGAATTTTGCAATATTGCCTTACCATTGAAAATAAGTTCTTCCCTACTGTGTATCTGAGAAAATCTTGTTGTTTATCTATAAAAGGATACATTTCCAAACTGAAAGAAATAGTTAATTATTCAAGAAAATAAGATAAGCTATTTGTTCTCTTGCAGCGAGTTGGATGAGGAGAACGATGCATACCACTAATATCTTCATGGTAGATGATGTTGCTGGTATCACCAGGTACTTAGCTTAGCTTATCATACAGACCTTAAACGGGGAGAGATAGCTAAGCTAACTCAACCCAAAGATAACACATTCACAAACATACAAATTGTATCAATCTTGAATGAGCATATTTCCCAAAACGTCTTGGAGGCTGTTAGCTTAGCTTAAAGTCTGGATGCTGCTGCTGTGCTAAAGTCTGCCACTTTACAGCTGACTAATAATCAACAGAGTCCAGATGGTTACTAATGAAGCTTTAAAGTGCTGGTGAATGTAATAACTTTGAATCTGAGAAATTTTAAGATTAAATATATCAAATCTTTATGCTAAGCTCGTTGCCTCCTTGCTCTAGCCTCCATCTTAGCTAATGAGAGTGGTACCAATCTTGTCATCTAACTTTAGACAAGACAAATTAACAAATACCCCAAAGTGTTGAACTGTTAGTTCTGCAACAACAACAAAAATACATCGTTTGTCAAAACCCAGTGCGTTGCAGGCAGTCCAGGATACTTTATCCCTCTGTAGTCCACTTCAGAGTGCCCTTCATTAGTCTCAGGCATCAGCTGCTTCTGGGGGTCCCAGTCAGGTCAGCCAGTTTAAAGGCGGATCAGGTGATTCACAGGGTGTCCATGTCTGTTAGCCATCAGGCTAGCGGGCTATCATTTCGCAGAGAGGCCACAGAGGGCAGTGCTTAGCGTGCAGCGGTATGCTTTTATCACTGCTCAGTCTCAACAACAGGCCGTCCCTGAAAATAGCAAAAGTATGTAACTCGCGGAGTTGGTGTTCGTGCACGAGTGTCTGTATGTTTGTATTTTTAACATGCAATTTCAAGGTGCTCATTTCAACAGTTCCACTGATGTGCAGTTGTAAAAGTGAGAAGTGTGCTTGGGAGCAGGCCAGATGGCATTTGATGGTCTCGTTTCACCCATGGCTCATGAAGAGATAATCTGTGAGAGGACTGTGTAGAAAATGCTGATCACATGACCCTGGGGAGTTCTTTTAGGTGGAAAGCTGAACGTCTATCCCAACAAAGAACAAGGAGAGAAAGGTAGAGGGAGACAAGATATGACATCATTGAGTAGAAATAAAAATGATTTGGTGATGATGATGGTGCTGGATGAAAAGTTAATACATCCTGGGGGAAGTATCAATGTTTGCTCCAAATTTCATGCCAATCCAACCTGTTGTTTCAGATTTTACTCAAAACTATCCTCTAGTCTGTTTCAGCACCACTTCCAAACTTTAAGTAATAGTGATCTAACAGATGCTGATACATCCTCGTGATTTTATTTTCTAATATCATAAGCATGAAATATGCAACCTCTATGTTTTGGAAGAACTTTTTTTTTTGATTGGTAACTGTTTTGTTTTTAAGCTTATGACCAGAAACTTATTTAGGCAGTGTAGAGGATGTTATTACTGCTTTTTGCATCCAGCTGATTTTGTTTCAGCAGTCTTTGGAGACTTTGCACCATTTCTCATCCATCAAATGCAGGTTGCTCAACTAAAGACACCAAAGTCTACACATGTTGAGTTGCAAACTTGTTTGTGTTGTGTTCTCGGCGTTCAAATCAATATTTCCTTCATGTATGTGGGTTGCTGAACATGGCTTCCATGATCACTGCATTCCTATACAGCATGTAGTAATATCATATACGAAGGATGATGTTGCACCAAGAACTGCAGTGCCTTCACTCATAAATTAAACATAGAGATTAAACACACCATAGTGCTCATACCTATCTCCTGTTTCTGAAGAAGAATTCTCACTATCTGAGCTGCAGGCAGATTTACAGTCTAGATCAAGAGTATATGTAGCAGCAGTGAACAGCTACTCCGACTTCATCAAGCTGATCTTCTGGTAAAGATATCGTCATCGTCAGCATGATGAAGATTCCTCTGTTTGCATATTGGAGGAGGAGATGGCAACAGGTGTAAATGCTGAGCCAGTATCAGACAGAACCCCCCACTGCGCACACACGCACACACACACACACGCACACACGCACACACGCATGCCTCTGTTAATGTCACCCTGTTCCTCTTTCACTCCCCTATTTTTTTGTTCCCCTCTCTTTGCCTCCCTCAAACTTTTCCCTTCCTTCCACACTTACAATTGTTTATTCCTCCTCCCATACTCTGATATACTCCCTTCCTCTCCCCCATCTTTCCATTCCTTTTTTTTTTTTTTTAATCATGACTTCCACCTTGGTTGATGTTCAAGGACATATTAAGCAGTGAGAGATCTGGGTCTCCTCTCCCTGGCCAGTCAAACTTGAATCTGCAGAATCTCAGTTATCATTTAAAATCCAGACCAAAAGAATAAACTCTTGAGCATCATGAATAGCCAGAAATGCCTTGATCTTTTTTTTTAAACATTACTCCATAATAATATTCTGTCTATTGTCCAGAATTTGAGAAATCAGATCCACAATCTAAATACATTATTAGTCAAACAATAGGATTTTTGCTATGTATAAAGATATCTTATAGTACTTAGTAAACAGCAGAGCATACATTTGAATATTATAGAAAACATAAAGTTTCCAGGTTCCCTAAAGACTAGTCAGTGTAAAAGCTCTAGCAATGGTAAGAGAGCTGCACCATATAGCGTTTGTATGTACATATACAATGCAATTCAGTCCAATAACTACTGATAAAATAGTCCTTATTATGTTTTGACTTGGATTGTATGATTTTAAAATGCACTGTTAATGATATAATTTGAGAGGCTGCAGCAGAGATGAGGATGTTGAAAACATTCATTTTAATACAGTCAAATCCATGTGAAAGGGCAGAATCGAACATTTTATTCTGCGTTTCGCTTCTTTTCAGAGAACATCTCACTTTAAGCCCCAGACACCCTCTGAAGAGCAGCTGGACACCAGACAGGCTCCCAAAATCCACTCTGCATATTGATATAACAATGAAATCTGTTTGGATAGAGCCAGGTATATGAGAGGCCTCCTTTAAGCACTCTTCATCCTCCAGCTAGCATGCTGCCGGCGACACTGCTGCTATTCACAGAGGGATTGCAAACACATTAGAAAAGGTATTACTCTTGACGTTGGAGCTCGCACAACAGCAAGCCTCTTCAAGGTAATTGTACTCACTGGGCTTTTTGAATGTTGTGTGATTGCCTCCTTTGTGGATATACATGGTTCCTACAGTAGGGGTGCAGCTTAATATAATAGATTTTATATAAACAGTGAATGCCTTTTGCTGAACATGACAGGTGCTGCCTTATTTAGAGGTGTCTGCCTATTTTCACTCTACTGTGCAGTAAGACACAGAACTTCAAGTCTTTTCTGTAGTTTCTGAATCCAAAGATTCATATTTCCAAAATTGGAAAAAAAAAACCAACAACACATTTTTTCCTCTAGCAAAAGACCTCCTGTGGTTTCTCGGATTAGATGCACTGTACATATTTGTTTCTTTGTGGGTTAAAAGCAGAGAACAAATGTCAATTTTAAGTCAATATTCAAAGAAAGATTAATAAATTTGAGTTTGAATGTTTTTTTTTTAAAGACAGTCACAGGTCTGGCGCTTGCTGTTGAATTGTCTTCAGGATTATTTTAATTACTCCCCTTCTGGGAAATATGGTAATACAGCAAGCATTCCTACAATACATTATTAATATGCACCTTCAATGGAGGTATTATTTAAAGCATCACACATTGCGCTTATAGCATCCATGAATAAGAGTTTGGGTCAATAGAATTATTTTTTATTTTAAAATTAAATCCAGTTTGCATTGTGCTAGTTCTTGTGTGTGTAGCGAGTCCAGTCTTCTTTTGCAAAGCAGATTTTTCTGCCCTCATTAAGATGCCTGATCAGAATAGAAGCTCTCTCTCTCTCTCTCTTTCTCTCTGTCTCTCCCTCCCTCTCTCTCTGTCTTTCTCATATGTTTTTTTGATGTGGAATTCAAAGTGCCTGCAAATGTATTTTTTATCTGGCACACATTTTGCTGAGCGTCCTGCCCAACCCTTCTATGCAAAGTGGGTTGAAGAAGAATAGTAATGACTTTGGCCTTATGGGGCTCTAAACGAGTGAAGTTCAAACGCAGCCTGTACATCACAGCAACTGTCAATCAAACCGGGCGAGTGCCAGGTCTGCAAGCAGAAGAAGCCAAAAGAGGTTGGTGTGTGTGTGTGGGGTGGGGGGTTTGTCTTAATATATTTGTGGGCTCCAAAAATCAGGAGCCTGCTGTACTTGTGAGGTCTGATGGCTGTGGTGAAAATACCCGACAAGTGGAAATGGCCATTTTAGGGTTTGGTTTGTAATGGTTAAGGTTGATGTAAAGGGGATACGGAAAGCATTATGTCAGTGACACCTCACCACAGATAAGCGTGCAAGGTGGTGTGTGTGTGTGTGTGTGGTTATGTGCACACGTGTCTGAGTGTTGCTAAGCCAGAGAAGTGGTGGAGGTGGAGGTGGAGGTGGTGGGAGGGGCGGTCTAGTTGGAGGGATGGAAGGATCAAAGCACCCAGGGTTGGTGCAGTGCAGAACA
>OMNW01000798.1:8611-23973 GCA_900303245.1 Selene dorsalis | reverse complement strand
GGGACGGTTCTTTACTCAGGCTTGATTTGTAAATGGGTTGGGGCCTGACAGGCTGAAGTGTGGTGGTTAAAGTCAAGGAGGAGGAAGGAGGAGAAAAAAGAAAAAGCTGAAGCGAAGAGCAGCAGAAGTTTGTGAAAAAGCTGATGGACAGGTGGGAGATTTTACGAAGTGTGGTAAAGTGTGGTAGAGGAGAGTTATAAGACATTTAGAATAAATGGCTTTAACTCTCCTGTATGTATGGTTGGTGCGTTCAGCATCAGCATTTTTCAGAATTAAACTTAATTATTGCGAGTTGATTTTTGCAGCTGTGGGAGTTTTGTTCCTCTGCTCCTCATCTAAACATTTTTTTCCCTCTAAGATGTTTATTATTGTAATAAATATGCCATCAAATTATAACTTATTACTGCACAGCTCTTATTAGTGCAGCAACTTGGTGAACACTGACAAATGACTCCCATTAAAGTTATTAGCTGGCATTCAAATTGCTGCCAATTAGAGTTTAGGTAAATATAATTTACTAAATATGCAGCTGCCGAGGCTCAGACGAATATTAGACATATTTCTGTGTTGAGATGATCTTATTTATTGACTTCATAAGACTGTATGTGCATTGAACAGGCTGCTGCCTGAGCGCAATTACATATAGACTTATGTATGAAGAGCACTGTGGTTTGCTGTATTTAATAAGAACAGAGATGCCTTATATCGCAGATGGATTTTCCTTCATGAGTGTGATTCACCACACCTGCTGCTACTTTGTTAAACACCAACTCTCACTTTTTCACTAGATAAACACAGTGTATTAGAACTGTGGAAAAAAAAATTGTTTGTTGACTCCCTTCAAAACAGATGGGCTTTTTATCCAGTTTCTTCAGGGCTTTTTGGCTCCTGAAACGATTCCTGTTGCTGTTCGGAGCTGTGTCTATCACAGCGCCTCCCTCCTCTGCGCTGTGCTGGAGCTCTGTTACAACAGGCTAAATGTTGTTGTTGTTTTTTCCAGTTAAATTTTGGATGTTGGGGATTAAAAATGAGCAGCTCTCCTCACACTTATTTAATAGATGTGGTACTTTATGCCAAGGTTTCCTCCTGCGCTCACTTGTGAGTCACTTTTGGTAAAATGTAATGTAATGACATGATGTACATATATTATATATATTGCCTCAAGAAAATTTCTTTATGAGTGTGATCTGTCTACCACCCACAGATTTAATGATGATTTTGGGAGAGTCTACAAATGTTTAAATTCATGTGGTTTGACAAGCTGCTAAGACTTAGTAATTCCACACTGAGAAACAGGAACCTGCAGAAGTTTTTTTACCGCCTTTGAAATCTATTACAGCACGTTCGGATTATGATGGTATGTTGTGATTTAATGCTAAAATCAAAGAGGCTCTTTCTACATTCTGTATCCTGTAATGACAAAGTGAAAGTATTCAGACACTTTGCTGTGAAACTTGGGAGGTCTTTGAGGTCTTTCGGAGTTGAACATTGACTAGAAACATCCTTCTCTTTCTCAACAGTTTATTTTTCTAATTAATCATTTAGGTATTCAGAATTTTTATCTAAGTTATATCTTTGTTTTTCAGTACGTATTAGCGATATTTAACGCTGTTGTTGTGAACTTGTTTGATTTCCCAGGTTACACCCTGATGCACCCATCGCTGACACGGCCTTATCTAATGACAGAGGCTCCCCTGCACACTGACATCATTCATTACGAGAATATCCCAGGATTCCCTGCTGTCCGACAGAACATCCTCAGGTAGGAAATTATCACTCCATAAAAAACAAACGCTTTTAAAATTAACTGTAGCTTCATTTAAAACCAGGATGACAGTCAGCTATCAATACATGTATTATTTTTAACACTGATTCTGTGAATTTCTCACAGCCTCCCTCTGGGCAGTCAGGTCATTGCTGTTCCAGTCAACTCCTCTCTGTCCTGGCACACCAACCGACTCAGGGACAATAGCAAAGATGCATATAACGTCAGCTACGCCTGGAAGCTGGTATGTGATGGTGTTGATGACTGAGACACAACAGAGGAAAACATATTTATTAGGTTCAGTTTCTGCCTCCAGCCCAGATTAAACCACAGATTCTCTTTTCACCTCCCTCTGCTTGCAAACACACACAAATAAGAAAACCTGCATGTATTTTAAAGCCATTTACAGTAAGATATAGGTTTATATAGAGTAGTGCATTTAACATTTGTTTTCAATTGCATGAAAATACCTGCAGAGGAGTCGATGTGGAAATGTGAGGAAAAGGATCTTCAAGGCAGAACGAGCATTTGTTCACACACTCAGACCAGAGACAAATGATCATCTTTGGCTCAGGGCCAGTCAGGCATTATCACGCTGGGACAATAACTCTTTATACTATATACTTTCTCTCCAACTCTTCTATTCTGTCTGTAGCTCTTTATCATTACTCCATCGCTGTCTAAAAGCAGTATAGAGATTTATGTTCCCAGCCTTTGTGTCTCCACCAAAGCTCCGCCACCTTAAATTAGCTGCTATAATAAAGACCAAGTGCTCCTACACCCAGAAT
Source organism: Selene dorsalis (assembly GCA_900303245.1). NCBI lineage: Eukaryota > Metazoa > Chordata > Actinopteri > Carangiformes > Carangidae > Selene > Selene dorsalis. The sequence goes on along the minus strand of OMNW01000798.1, from coordinate 21,420 downwards.
CTGTCTATCCCTCCGATCTGCTTTTCCCCTCAGAACTTCAAGTGTTGTGTTTTTGGAACAAATGGCAGCAGGACAGCAATAACATCACGCCATATTGACTCCTTTTGCTTTCTGACATTTAGACTTTTGGCAGGAGCAAAAATATCACACTTAATTCAGGCATTTCATTTTTAGCCTTTTTTGAAAAGCTTCTGACATTTTGGGGGTTTTTTTCCACACAGGCGAGTTCAAACACGTCACCTTTGCCATGAATTTGGCCGCTGTCTCTGTTTTTTAAAATGAACTTTCCAGAGCCAGAAAAATATTAAACTGACTAAGAGAGCATCAATCCAAAAGAGTTGTTATTTCCCACACTGTTCTGTCCTCTCGTCAGCCAGATAATATCAGGTCATTCATTTGTTATTTCACATTTTTTGTATTTCAGTTTTTACCAGACTTTAAATTAATGTGGTGAATTTTCAGCTGTTTCCTCTTCTTTTACCAGAAGCTCCCAGATCTCTCTGAAGCTGTTTACCCTGGATTTGACAGTTTGCATGATTTAATAACAACATTTCAGGCCAGACTTGTCCTGCATGGTTCCTTTGGCGCAGTTGGGTGAAAGCAGTTGTTAAACTGGACACATTTATCTTTGCTGGTAGACGCCTGCAGCCTATAAAACACCAGCTAGGACGTCTGACACTAAACAGTAAAAAAACAAGCAAACAAGGACACATAGGGATGGAGAGTGTGTGTAATGTCACAGTCTCCCTGGCATCTAGTTTGGACAAAATATGATGAAGTGTAGCCTATAAACTACATTAATGGCCTGTGTTTTATTCAAAGGTGCACCATGGTCACAGAGCATGTTCTTAGGGTGAAAGCTGTTTTTTCAGTGAATATTTACATGGGTAAATCCTCCTCCTCCTCTCCTGTCTGTCTGTCCTTCTAGGTTCAGGACACATCTTTCATCCTGTGCATTGTGTACGTGCAGCCTGAGATCCCAGTAAAGCAGCTGAAGAACCTGAACACGGCTCCCAGCTCAAAGCTCCTCTACCATCGTTTAGACCTGCTGGGTCAACCCAGTTCCTGCCTGCACTTCAAACAGCTCGCCACCGTCGGTAAGAAAGGCACCAAATCCCAGACCCATGCACTGATGTACGATAACTTGAAGTAATAACTTTGCCTACAAACTTGATTTAAAACAAACACCTCTGATCATGTCTTTCCCAGAGTCCCCCACAGTGATGTTGGCAGCTGGTAGCTTCTCCTCTCCCTATGAGCACCTCAGTCAACCAGAAACAAAGCGCATGGTGGAGCACTACACTGCCTACCTGAGTGATAACACCAGGCTCATAGCCAACCCAGGCCTCAAGGTACACAAGCACACAAGCCTGGAAACTTCCATGCAACTCATGGCAAAAACCAGCCTGGCGGGACACGCACTCAAACGCAGGGGTTCATGCTATTTACCCGACAAACATGTGGCACGCAGCCAGCCCGGCGGTCGGGTTACACACATGTACACAAATATTCCCACATGCAAATATGTACAAACACTATTAAGCACAATTTATTTTCCCCAAGACAGTTAAGTGGATTTTTTTATGCATGTATGAGTTTTTTTTTTAGAAGTTGTTTTAATTCATCTTTAATCCTGACAAGTGTGTCAACATTTTTAGGCTCCTTAAAATTCACAAATTTCAAATGAAGCTCTGCATCTTTAAGTCAGGGATAAAACCCCCACGTGGTTTTGGCAGTCTGTGTGCATTCCTGTCCTGGGGGGAGCAGGGGGTTAGAGTTTGAACTCTAAGCTCCAGTCTCAGCTCTGATTCCCAGGCTGGTCTTAAAGGCCCCCTCCAGTGACCTGATCACCTCTTTCAAACTTTGAAGCTTCTGTGAAAATGGTGCCGAGATCAGATTTTTCAGGGTGTTGTTCAAGGCTTTAGGACTTATCAAGTCTGATTTATTCCTGAATGATGGTTGTCTGGGTTTTTTTTATTCATGATTTCTTGACCAGAATTATTCTACTTTATTTACAATAGAGGGATACAGGAGAACCATTTCAATTTTAGTTGCACCATAGTTGTACCTGTATGAAAAGAGGATGAACTTTTTTCTTAAGTAATTTTTGGTTTTGAAAGCTAAAAAGTTTCCCAGAGTTTAGTCGACCTACATCTGAACCAACCTGAGATTAAAACCCTCACTTCTCATCTCCTCCCTCTGTTTTTCTCCTCCTGCCTCCTCTATCTCCTCTCCCCTTCCTTTCTGCTTCCATCCCTTCATCCCCACTCCTCCGCAGTCCTCTGTCAGGAACGAGGTTATGGCAACCAGTCACGTCACGGATGAGTGGATGACACTAATGGAAATGAGTAGCCTCAACTGCTACATTGTGCGCCGTTACATAGCAACCCCCAGTGGGGTGCTCCGGATTTACCCAGGATCTCTGATGGACAAAGCCTTCGACCCGACCCGCAGACAATGGTGAGGCTTACTTTGGAGGGTGTGAAGAGGGGGAGAAAAGGAGGGAAGGTTTGTGTGTGTGCTTGCGTGCGTGTGTGTGTGTGTGTTTTAAGAAAGCAACAGGACGTATAAAAGCGTGTTGGGTAGGTGGGGGTTAAAGAGAATGAGTATGTGTCAGAACTGCAGGTGCCCTTACTCAGTTCAATCCAGCTATCGTTCCTCATCAAACTGCAAATAGAAAGGAGTCTGCAATACAATACATATTTTCCAAAGTAAAATCAATAAAAAATGAATTATGATCATCAATAAAAGATGACTATTTGTGTCTTCCCATAAAAAGTTCACACACGGGTCACATTCTTTAGTTTCTGGAAGCGTCTCAAACGATCAGGGGAAAGTTATGAGGTGGTTTGAACTACATGAGATAACCCCCTGCCTATGTGATATGTCGTGCAGGTACCAGCATGCTGTGGCTAACCCTGGTCTCATCACCTTCACGGGGCCATACCTGGATGTGGGCGGGGCTGGATACGTTGTCACAATCAGCCACACCATCCACGCCTCTAGGTAAGAAAAATGAAGTGTTTTCACCACAACAAACCCCTCTCCTCTGAATTGTGATTTTTTACATCTGGGCAATAAAATGATCAGCACGCCTTACTGGATGGTTGCTCATCCACAGATTCAACTGTTGTTATGAGCACAGACATAATTGTGGACAGTTAGGCTCAGAGCCCGGAAGTCACTCCTGCCAGATCTCACCATCTCTCAAGACAGGAAATAGTTTGAGGGAGACTAAAAGGAGACCATTGACCAGCTTTTCTTCGGGGCTGTGTACCAACTGACATAATATTCCTCAACCAAATGGTCTGGGTTCAGCCACAGTAATCTTCAAGTATGTGCTCCTCCAAAGTTGCCTCGAGCAAGTCATTGTATTCCCATCAACTGAAGGAGGAAGAGCCAGATAACAAATTGAGTTACGCCCTGTCCCTTTGGCCAAGTTGTAGAAGTTGGAGCAGCAGCCAAAGTGAGTCTGAGGCTTTAAACTGCTGCTGAGATTAACATGTTTGTGTTTCTAACTCAGTGCAACTCATCACAATGACCAGCGACACTGTTTGCATCAGTGCAATAACTGTTTACCATGGTCCATGCAAATGTTCTGTACACACAAACAACCAGTATCAGCGTGTGATAAACCAGGATTAGTGTGCTGTTGTGTGCTGGCTCAGTGAGCATATAATCACACAGCCCGTAATCTGTAAATACAGAGTGTGTAGGTGTACACTGAGTGTGTGTGTGTGTGTTTTGAGTTTAGGTGAGACTTTCATTCATATAACCCCAAAGGTCTGCAGGTTAATGAGACATAGATCAGCAGACAATTACTCTGAGTGTGCAGCTTAGTACAATCACAGCAAAGTGTGATTCCTTTTTTTTTTTAACCCTTTCCTGCTTTCTTCCTGTTTCTTTTCTCTGGACGTCTCCTCCTCTGTCCTCTGCTGACTCTCTCTCTTTAGCTCTCAGATGGCTCCTGGTTATGCAGTTGCAGTGATGGGCATCGACTTCACCCTTCGCTACTTCTATAAAGTCTTGCTGGACCTGCTGCCCATCTGCAACCAGGACAAAGGCAACAAGATCAGGTAAAAGCAGGGAATGGATGTGATGATGGGTCGACTCTTGTTCTGTTTTTCCTGCAAATCATTGTTTCTTTGTCCCCTTCCCTCTAATTTTTTCTTTTTTTGATTGGCAAAATTTCGGTTTTACTGAGCAAGAATTCAGCTTGCAGGGATCAAGAAGAGAAAAAAAAGAGGGGAAAAAGAGATAAGCTGATTATCATGGCATTCCTGCTGGAGATGTGGCGTAGCTGTTGCCTCAGTCCTGTATACTTTCTCAAGCTTTAATGTCTCCCTTTTTTCTCCATCTTGTCTTTTCCACCCCTTCAACTTGCAGTCTCCACTTCTTCCCCCATCTTCTCTCTCTTTCCCTCCATTTCCTTCATGTTCTCTCTGTTGGCGTTCAGGGGCCATATAAAACAGGATTAGCTGAAAGGGGGTGTGGAGTAGAGAGGAGCAATATTTGGCAGAAGGTTTAAGGAACAGAGGGAAGCAGTGTGGAGCTCTATTATGCAAATGAATTAAGCTGGATTTAGCACAACGGAAAGGATATATTGCTTTATATATTGTTTTAATTAATCCAAACAATTCCTCTGCTGTCAACCTATGAAGAACTGACATTTACATATCTGTGTACATTGTAGGTGTTTCATTATGGAGGACAGAGGCTACCTGGTGGCACACCCCACTCTCATTGACCCCAAAGGTCACGCCCCGGCAGAGCAACAGCACATTACACACAAGGTAAAGCACCAAGAGACAAATACACAACCACACTTGTGATCAGATCACATCAGCTTTAAATAAACCATTTAAAGTTTCTTTCACTCAGACATGCAACAGTATTATCAATAGTCACTCCAACATGTCCTTAACCAAAAGTGAAATATTAGAAATTATTTGTATTATTTCACTCCTCAACTTGTCCCTCTTCTCTTTTTGATGGCAGGAGCCGCTGGTGGCAAACGACATCCTCAACCATCCCAATTTTGTCAAGAAGAACCTGTGCAACAGCTTTAGCGACCGCACCGTGCAGCGCTTCTACAAGTTCAACACCAGCATAGTGGTGAGTCAGAGACCGGATCCACTGTATGGATGGTAACGCACGAGAACACATGTCAGACTGATGATTCTTCAGTGTCTGACACAGGCTCCTCATTCCTAAAGGCCTAACTTGTATTTAATAGTGTAACACTGCTTCCTTGTGGTGATCACTGGTGTTGCAACCATGAATTTTTCCTACACCGTTTTTGTGTAGAGTGAATTATCCCAGTTTAATTTATACTCGATTTAATTTATGTCTACATATAGATTGAAGGTTTACTGTCACAAATTTAGCTTAATATGTTACTTTTATTTCTGTGTATGGTTCCAGTGTTGTATTTTATTATGAGTAATAATGAAGAAGACTAACTATTTTTGGAGGAAGGTAAAATAGGGTTATGAGGTACCTGAAACTTAAAGGGAACCAGTGATATAAAATGTTGATTTCACTCTCTAACTTTCTTTCAGGGGGACCTCACCAACCTGGTCCATGGGAGCCATTGTTCCAAGTACCGTCTGACCAGGATCCCTGGAACCAACGCCTTCGCCGGTATCGTCAACGAGACGTGTGACTCACTGGCGTTCTGCGCCTGCAGCACTGTCGACCGGCTCTGCCTCAACTGCCACAGGTCTCTGCTCCACCCACACGGCACCTGGGCAATATGGAAGAACAAATCAGATTTTTTTTTGGTTTTGAAATTTGTTGTACAAATTCATATGTGACAGATGTAGCTCAGCAAATGAAATGTTATATATCTACATGTGTGTAAGTCATTATTACGTGGCGTTTCACCCACTGAACATGATTATCTGTGTGTCTTTCAGGATGGAGCAGAATGAGTGCGAGTGTCCATGTGAGTGCCCCCTAGAGGTCAATGAGTGCACAGGCAACCTCACCAATGCTGAAAATAGGTCAGTGCTGAGCTGTTGACACACAACATTTATATCCACAAATCCTTCTACTCTTGAATTGTACTTCATGATGTCACAAAGAGTATCAATAACTAGTGAAAAATGCTTTAATGCCAGTTGTTTATAAAGGACTGTATTTTAGCCCCTGAGGTGTAGTCATATCTTAAATTTCCCCTGAGTGCTTGAAGTGTGTCTGTCTCATTGTCTTAAAAGCAGCACGCATAATAACAGAAGCCAATGGAAAGCAATAGTCCTTAATACTAGAATTGATATTGATAATATTCAGTGTTATTTGTGATAATATCACAGTTTTATTTGTTTTGTTTGAAACCGTTTCCCTAGAGATATGATTATGGATATAAAGACATGGCATGCTTGGTGTGAGTGTGGGATATTACAGCACTGTGTGACTTAACTATTTGCAGGCTCAACACCATTTTTCTCATCAGATTATATCATTATATGTAGTGTTATAAAAGTATTATTGAACTTCTTAGTCTCTGTACTTGCCTGTAGTTTCTTGAAGTGCATCCCTTTCATCTTCCTGTCATTATAAATTTAATTATAGACACTTATGTGCGTCAAACATTCCTGGGAGCTTCAGAGATGTTTGTGGGTGTTTCCTCAGCTTCACATCTCTCTCTCTCTCGCTCTCTGTATCTCTTATTTGATGTGTTTCAGTCTTCTCCTCCACTGTTTTTGCCACTCTGTCTATCATGCTCTTTGCCTCTCAAATCCTCCTCTCTCTCTCTCTCTCTCTCTCTCTCTCTCCGTCTCTCTTGTTTTACCCAGTTCCTTTCATCAGCCATCAGCAGCTTTTGACAGCACATCAGTGTTTCAAATGCCAATCCCTCTTTAATTTCAGGAAGATGTGCAATTATCATTTTTCACTGCCTGTTTTTGTGTCAAGCAGCATTGATGTTTGTCCTTTCTAGAGCTGATTTGCATATATTGACAGCCCAAAGACAGTACTTTGTGTGTTTATGCTTGGATTTTCCTTTTTTTAATGTCAGTTTTACTGTGTTTGCTTTTGTTAAGTGTAATCATGTTTCATGCAAGGATTTGGATGGATTTTGCTGGCTGAATGTGTTGACCAAGGACATGTTGCTGTACCGCCACCATTCAGCATTTTCACCTTGTGTGTTTGTGTTGCACAGGAACCCCAGCTGTGAGGTGCACCAGGAGCCAGTCAGTCTGAATGTGATTGATCCCAGTCTGCATGATACCCTTCCCCAGTGCATCAACACTCGCTGTAGCCAGAGATACACCAGCAGGTACACACACACACACACACACAACACACACATACACAGTACATACCAACAGATTGTTACAGGACCATATTCCTGCAGACACAAACCATGGAGACACGAAAATTGACTATTAATATTACTGGTAATGTATGGTGCCCCCCAGTGGCAGTAAATGGTAAGTATAGATTTAGCTTCATGTTGACAATACATTTGGTTGAGAAAAAGAGAATCCAAAACATTTTAGTAAAAGAAGAAGAAGCAGTTTATATATATATTTATCAACGATGTGGGGCTAAATTTAAGAAAAATTAAAAACCACTTGGCCATTCTCTAAAACAAACTCTATTCTGTGTCCTGTTTCAGTGACTGTTTTGGTGTATTGGACTGTGAGTGGTGCATGGTGGACAGTGATGGAAAGACTCATTTGGACAAGCCATACTGCGCCCTGCAGAAGGAGTGTTTTGGGGGCATCGTCGGCGCCAAAAGTCCCTATGCAGACGGCCTGGGGCTCTTAGGTGAGATGCTTACACCAAAGAAAGACTGGATAAATCATTTACTCTGTGAATTTTGTGGATTTTTTGCGACGTGGCTGTGCCAGTCAGACTCTTTGCATCATCACTGTATCTCATCCAGGAGCTTGTGCCTACGTACAACGCTTAAGCTTATTTCAGCAGTAAAGACATATTTTTCCTTAATGTACTGTGGGGCATTATGCCAGCCAGTAAGGAAACAAACAAACAAACAACAAAAGAAGAAGACAAAAGTCTAATTATTTCTACTGTCCTTGAGAAAACAGAAATGTTATCTTTGTTGCTGTAGGCTAAATATTTTCTGTTGCTTGGTTATTTTCCTTTAATTCTGTCATCAGTTTTTTTTTCCAAAGGGGAAGTGGCTGTTTGATTGCTGTTGAATAATTTTACTATGGCATTTCCCTCTGATGAGAGAATAGAAAAAATAGTAGAAACTGCACCAACATCGCAGCATGAGCTGGGATCTGAGCCCGAGCTGTTTGATACCAGCTTGTTGTTTTTCACTTCTTCTTCAAACCTTTCGAAATCCTTTGTAACTTCTTTAAACAACTCTCCGCCCATTCCTCTCTCTTGTCTCTTGTTCTGCAGATGAGGAGGTGGCATCTCTGAATATGATCAAGAGTGCCCCTGTAGGTCCAGTTGCCGGGGGCATTATGGGATGTATCATGGTGTTGGTGCTGGCTGTGTATGCATACAGACACCAGATTCACAGGCGCTCGCACCAGCACATGTCACCACTGGCAGCACAAGGTATGTATGACTGATAGTTGAATGCTCCATCATATACATGCATCTTTATAAAGTGAAAAGCAAAGCTTGCAGTTTATAGTTCATTTCAGTTAAAGTACACTTAGTAGTTTTACAGTTTCCTCGTCACATGCTGACATTTCTCTAAATATCAAAGATTAAAAGTTTTAAAGCAGCATGATTAACAATCAGTGTGGCAGTTGGTGCTGGTGCTAAAAAGCTGACATTAGCATCATGCAGCAGCAGCTGCTGCTATATTTTTTCTGTAGTTACCCAGTAAAATTGACAAAAAAATCAAACAAGACTAGAACCTTGCGAGTCTCTGCTCACTTAAGGTTTGATAGGTAGGCAAACAACTTACAGCTGATGGCAGCTCTGGTATCACAGGGCACCAACAATACACACATGGTCAAGTAAAATATTACAAAGGGCAACAAAACAGCTTCTACTTGTAGATACTGGTCTTAATAATTGGGTGGAGGAAAGTCTGATGGCAGTGAATCTGTTGTTTTACAATACTTCAGACATTTTTCCAACTTCAGGCTCAGTATGGTATTTTATCTAATTAACTGATTGTTAGATGCTTTCAGATAAGACACACACATGCAAAGAACTGTACAAACTATCAATCAGCTGTCCCAAGATTGCATGGGTTTTAGGAGGAGGAAAATGAAGAGATGAAGAGAAATTCAGAACTTAGACAACCAGTATGAAACACATCAGTTGATGCTAGTCAATGCATCTGTGAGAGAAATGAGGAAACCTATTGTATTACCTTTCTCATGCCTTTGTATTATTAGCAATTCTTTCATACCACCATTATTAGTGTGTTTAAAGTTGTGTGAGGCTAATTTTCAAGGAATCTGCTGCAATAAATGTTAAAAAAAATGTAATTGAATGTAATTGAAAGAAAAACAGTTTTACATATTGTTCCCACTAGTCATGCCTTTTGGTACCTCATCACATTTTAAGAATAGTAGCCTCTACCTCATGTGGGCCCTCTGCTTCTTTCCTCCCACTCTCTTTACCTCCAACGTCGCTTCAGAAATGTCAGTGAGAATGTCTAACCTGGATAATGAGAGAGACGAGAGGGATGAAGACAGCCATGAGGACAGGGGAATCAGTAAGTTCTGTTTGACATCTGATGGAGAAACATTTAAATATAATGGTCTCAGCGCTACAGCACTGTAATCAATTCTTCCTATTTCACAGTAGTAGACATTATTCGAGTACCACTTAACTGGGCCTTTGTGTGGTGACCTCTGTTCTCTCCTCATTTTCAGTCAGTAATACTCGATTTATAGCTGCGGTAATCGAGAGACACACACACACTCCTGAACGGAGACGGCGGTACTGGGGACGATCCGGGACAGAGAGCGACCATGGTAAGACATGACATTTTATCTCTGGATCTCCACATAGATTAAGAGGAGGTGGGGAGATTTGCAAGAAAAACATGCATGTGATGACACTACATACTGGCCTGAAGTGCACCAGTATTAATAGAAAGGGGACTTGAGAGGAGGGTTTCTGTATGAAATGTCAGTAATGCTGTCACCCACAAATGACTATTGACGAAATTTACTAGTAGTGACCTGGTTTTATGTTGGTTGTGTTTAAAAACTGAACTAAAAATACTAATACACAACCCTAAGATGCCATGGACGTGACACATAATCATGATCACCTTAGCATGAAAATGATTTTAGCAATATTCCTCCCAGTTGTGTCAAATATAAATGAAGTATATCTATCTACCTATCTATGGTGTTACACAACAGAAAGTTCAATCTAAAATAATCTGCTATGTGGAAAATGAGTCAGTCATCCACTGGTTATGAAACAGGCCTGATCATGCACAAAGAAACTGTCAGCCACTTGAGTTGTGCTGAAGTTTTGCATCTACCACTGTACATTATGATATAATCACAACCATACCCCTCAACAGCACGTCTACAGATGGCAGCTGTTGTGCCAAACTCCTGGATTAGCAGGCTGAGTTGTTTAGAGAGGGAAGTGTGTGTTGTCCAGGTACAGGGTGAGGAGCTCAGATACTCAGATCTGGCAGATCTGGAACAGAGCCACTGCTCCCTTGTGTGAAAAGAAGCCAGTTAAGGTAGCAGGGAGAAGATTCAGGGGACTCTACATATGCTTGAGGGAGTACAGGTCAGCGAAAGCCTCTGGATTGCCAAGAAAGAGCTGGAAGACATGAGATAAAGAATGTCTGGATTACCTTGGTTAACCTTCTCCCACAGTGACTCAGACCCAGGGACAGAGACAGAGCTAATAGCTTTTCTTTTCTTTTTTTTTTACATACCTCTAGCATGATAAATTTCCTGAGTGTGTTTACATGCACACAAGTATCCTAGTTATGGTTATGATTTTTGTAGTATCCTGACTTTGTACATATAAACATCTTAGCCTAGGGTCTTAAGGTCTTCAACAGGTTTGGCAAAACCTGGATCTGCCACCCACAAAAACAAGGAGAATAAACTGTAACATGATGGTGCCTTATCCAGGTTTTTTGAATATCCTTTGTTGGTGCAGATTGTAGTGTAGAGTAATGAAGATGTAAATGATCAGAAACCTTGATACTGTAATGATCATGTAAAAGGAGATCAAAACTAGGATAAGAGTCAAACCTGAGGTACTACTGTGCATGCAAGCATACTCAGAGTGTAAGATCTTAAAACCATAATTTTAAGCTTCACTGTCAGATCAGATTTGGGGCTTAGGTTTCATCTTTTTAAATGAATATTATTCTCCCTTGAATGTTACAGCCACAAATCCGCAGTTAGCGCTCAATTCACTGGCAGCGGTTCAGCTCTTGGTTTGTTCTTTTCATTATATCACAGCTAAGAACCTTGTTTTCACTCGTCTCTAGCTTTGGGAGAGTTGCTCATGTTCACCGTAACCATTTGTGGAGCTTGTAAGTCTGACACTCGACAAGCGTGGATGGATAGTTTCACCCACATGGGCTCTTACCACCTACATATGGCATCACTCCACTTCCTGGCAATGAGTGTCTCTGTTACTTGTTGCATAACTGATGATGACAGAGAGGATGAATATGAAGAGGGGGAGAGTGGGCTAAAGTGAAACAAAGACAAGTCGGCTTAAACCAGGGAGAATAAAGATGTGTGGCATAGAGCCGTAGAGGAACAGAGAAAATGAATTTTTACTAGTAATATGAGCTCATCTATAGTAACTGTAATGTTATTTTTCTGCATTTGATGAAATATTATATTCACTGAATGAAGACTGAGTTCAGATAATCCTAAACATCACAGAAGATTTTTTTTACACAGTTGCAACTTTTTGAAGAAATGTTTTGAGGAAGACCTCTGGATTGTCTCTCTTGTATTAAAAGATAAAGAAAGGGTGAAACTAAATGATTAAAAAGGCCTAATAAATAAAGGCAGTCAGGACAGGAAAGAGTTTCTCATGTTGTGTAACTGGGGATGGGGAAGAAAAAGCCGAAAAATTGAGAACAAGTGCAGAGATGCAGATATGCAAAAGTGATGAAAGAGGGGAAATTAGAGTGAAATTGAAGGGCAAGCGGACAGGGACAGGGAGGAAGATGAGTTTGAAATAATAAAGAGAGGGGGTGTTAGACCGTTAGGGAGTAAAACAAACTCAGAAGTTGACGCAACAAAGTTGCTGCTCTTCTCTGTTCGGTCAAAGGTGCCCTCCCACCACAGTCCACACACTCATACTGCATAAGGATGTGACGCCCAGACACACACCATCACAAAAGGGCCCAATAATTGTCAACTGAGTGACGCACACATGCAGAGTGCTGTTTGGCCGTTGCAGTTTCCAGCTGCAGTCATTAGCCTCCACAGGACAACTAGAACTTCCCAGTGCAAAATGAGCATTGTACATAACTCTCCACATTTAATCCAAACACACTAACATCACAGAACTAATGTTTTATTTTCAATAGAATGGTACAAAATCATTGATATGATACTCTCACATTCAGCTCGCTCTAGTATTTCTGTCCAGCTGTTAAAGGAAAAGTCTCCAAGTGTTCAGAAATCTCAAAAGTCCAAAGGTGAAATAGTTTCCCCATGTTTCTCCACTTTAAGAGGGATTTGATCACCTTTCCTGATACAGCTGAAAATCATCAACAGGGCGCAGTTAGCTGTAGACCTGCCTGAAACTCTTGCTTTGGGGAAAAGGGGGATAAAGTGTGCTGAACCTGGCATCTTCCAAGTCTGGAACTCCTTTGAAGTCTCCATCCCTCCCTTTCCTTTAATCCTCCCTTTCCT
>OMNW01000793.1:2200-22067 GCA_900303245.1 Selene dorsalis | reverse complement strand
TCCACTCTGCCCAACTCTCTGTTTCTCCCTCTCCATCGTTATTCTCAATTGAGCCAAATTACCTCCATTCATTTAGGGCCCAGACAGGTGAATTAGCCTACATGGAATAATTTCTAGACTGAGTTCTCTTCCGTTCCGTCCACGTTCTAATGGAATTAGCCAAGTCCTGAGGAAGTCGGCTAGATTTAAACGTGACACTAAACATAAGTCCTGGTTGAGCCATTTTAATTGAGTGATTTGTCTATTTCTTAATGGTTCCAAGTTGTGGACGTGTTGGGAGTGATGCAGGGACGTGAGCCTGATGTTAACTCAACTTAAACAATTTCCTATTCAATCCACCACTGTCTGTTCTCTCATGCTCATTATAATCCATACAGCCACTTTGTTACATTTAACCTTGAGCTCCACTCCCAGGCCTCAGCATAATGGGTCGCCCGTTGACCTTATAATGGTGTGAGTGTATGTGATGGTGAAGTGCATGTCATCTGTGAGGAAAATGGAGGGCTCTCCGCCAGAGTGGGAGAATATCAGTCAGCTTTTATTGTGAGGTAGTAGTAGAAGCATCATACATCATTCTCTCAGTTGTAATTATGAGCTTATAGGATAGTGTACTGTAGGCAGTGGTGAATGTGAGAATCTGTGTTTAACAAGTTTTTATGTAACACTATTTTGCACACAAAACTAAGTTACTTATTAACTCTAACATTTCCAGGTTATGCTTCCACTCCACTCCTCTAATTTGTGAAAGAAGCTCGTGGGTTTTTGTCCAAATTTTTTCATCATGTAGATCCATATGCATCTACGATTGACTTCCCCGGACCAGTTTAGTTTAATTGACCAGAGCGTTTACTGCTCTGCCTGATTTGCCTTCATCATCTGATCATCACTAATGGAAAACAGAGGCCTCATTAGAATTCATCTTGTGAATCATCATCACATTGTTTATTATTATTTTGTTTTACCACTAACTGCTGCTCTAATAAACTAATAGCTCCCATATGCTCTGTTGCCCGTAAAGTTGGAATATATATATATATTTTTTTTACCTCTCAAGAAATGATTGTGAAAATATGATTTATTCTTGATAGATTAAGTGTATATCTTCAAAATTATTCCATCTTTATGGACAACAGTGTAGTATAAAGAGATATCTTCTGTAACTTTGTGATGTCACAACATTGCAGACACCAAGCCCCGCCCACATAGATCCACCAATCAACACTCTGAGCATTCTACCTGAAACCTGCTCTGTTTTATTGGATCACTCAGAAAACAGTCAGCCAATCAGAGGGGAGGCACAGAGCCTCAGGAGAAGTTGAAAACACTGGCCCTTCAACTTCACAGATTAATGAACTCTTGATCCCTTATTTTGGATGGGCTGCATTTAAATACAACTTCTGTCAAGTTTGCTCCCATTCAGCCTGTCACACAGTCACACACTGACAGCTGTGAGCTGATATATGAGCTGAGAATCAGTAGTAGTTTCTCTCAAGGACACATAGATGTGTGGACCTGAGGACAGAAGGAGTCGGAGATTATAGCAAGATTTCTCCGACATGTGTTCATCAAAAGACATCTATAGAGTCTTTAGTCCTTCAACAGACTTCAACAGTTTGAACACACCATGACAGAGAAACAGATACATTATATTTTTAAGAGAGAGAGAGAAAATACCAAAACTTAACCAATTTTAGTACAGACGTTAGGACAGTTTCAACTGATTAGGACGTTACAATCCGCTCAACACACCAGATGAATCATCCAGACCACAAGACCACACACCTGCCAGTTGTAGTAATGATTTCACAGTGAAGCTTCCTCAGACACCAGATCTCACAGAAACTTACATGTGATATGGTTGAAATATTTTGCAGTGCAAGATACGCCACATTCAGTGGTGAAAATTCCCGGTCTGCTCAGCCTCATTGGCTGTTGCAGGTATTTTCATCAGAGGCAGCTCGAGCTGGAATCAGAAATATCAAACATGTTTGTTGGAAGGGAGGAAATCAGGCTCAAAGTTGTCTAGGTTGTAGCCTGATCACACCCTGACATCAGAGCTCTACTCTTCACAACCCTTTTGTCAACATAACTTTTCCAAACATGCATATTATCTCTATACTTGTTTGGACCATTGTGTGAGCCACTGTGCCTGTAGTTCATAGAGTCGGCTTCATTTGTTGTATGAGGTAATTGTTTGGTCAAAAAAATAAATAAGTAAATAAAAATAAAAAATGGAAAAACCCATCTGTAAGGACTGGATTCCTTCTTGATATGTTATCTTTAAAATTAGATTTTTTCATGAACTGGAATTGAATAAAATCCAATGCCCAGTAAGGATCAGGAAAGTAAATAACTGTATCTCTGAATGTAGCAGGAAAAATACACCGTGCTTCCAGAAGGGAGGCTGGGAAATCAGTGTAACATCACTGTAGCTTTAATGCTTTGTTGTTGGCTAGAGAGAGATAACCCTGTTCAATGAGTGGCCCACCACAAAGACTCCCATTTTCACACACACTCTCTACAAGCTCTTCTCACGGCTCCTCCATTCTGTTTTTTACACTGATGCAGATGCCAGGATGAGTGCCCAGTCGGGACTTACGGACCGCAGTGTGCCCACAAATGTGACTGCCAGAACGGGGCAAAGTGCTACCACATCAACGGGGCCTGCCTGTGCAACGAGGGCTTCAAGGGCCCCAGCTGCCAGGACCGCTTCTGCCCCAGCGGCCTGTACGGACTCATCTGTGACAAATACTGCCCCTGCAAAGCTGGCAACACACTCAGGTACTGAACTGTCGGTCAACATGTCCATGCTTTTGTGCTATACAACACTGTATGAATAGAAGAAGGTTGCATTTGAATAACTAGATTTTTCCATTTTTTGATGCTGAAATAATTAATAAATATGTCCAATGTCAAGTATTCTGCATTACAATTCTGCCTCTAATCAGTTCTGGCACTGCTTCAACTCTGAGTCATTAAGGCCGACATTGGGCGTCACTTAACTCCCACCTTTAAATCACAAAATACATCAACTTCCTTAGAAATTTCATCATGTTATATATAGACACATACTGTATGAGCCGGGACCAGAAGCCTGGGGCCAGTTGCACGAACTACCTTAAAGTTTCCACTAAAGTAATAGGACTTACAAGGTGCAATTTCCCCTTATCTAAGGGAGTTATTTGTGGGTGTTTCAGAGAATCTCTTTGAAAGTTCCCTTAATTTAGGAGTAAAGTTAAGGTGAAAGATTTTGCAGCAGTAAAATTCTGCTGCATCATTAGGGGAGTCTTGCTCAGCACTGTCCTGGGATGTGTTCACTGTCTTCATTAAGTTCAGCCATGTTGCAATAGATAGAGGCGAGGATAGCTTTAGTTTGATCAACCCCTTTTTCTTCGCTGACAGAAGTCTGATTTTAAGTGGAGTACAAGACTAAGATAAGGAGAAAAACTTAAATACTTAAAAAAAAAAGAAAAGGAAAAAAAAGTGATGATATAAATCTTAGAGAGACCTCATGTTTTGTGCATCTGGTCTCCGTTAGATGCGTTGAGGATTTTTTTATGGTTTATGTATCTTTTACTAAATATAAAAAAATGTGACTTCTGACTCCCTCTCCCTCTCAGCTGTCATCCTCTGTCTGGAGAGTGCACTTGTGCAGCAGGGTGGACGGGGCTTTACTGCAATGAGACCTGTCCGGCGGGTTACTACGGAGAGGGCTGCAGAGAGCTGTGCACCTGCGCTAACGGAGCTGACTGCGACGGCACCATGGGAGCATGCGTGTGTGCACCGGGATATATAGTAAGTGCAGAAACACAGATGTTACAGAGTCGCAGCTGTGTCATTAACCTGCTCTTAAACCTCTGTGTTAATGTAAACAGACCGATTACAACAAGAAAACCTTTCAGGGTTGTTCACAGATCCACTAAGGGAATTTGAAGATGAAGTTTTCACAGGGAATATTCCTGAGACCGTTCACTGTTTCAGTGAAAGCTGTTCACAATGTTCTCAATGGATTTTTTGACTATATGTATATATATATATATTTTTTTTTTTCTACTGCTCCAAGCCTGCAGATGAAATTTCATTCCACCACTTCCACAACGCAGCCACATCTGAACAACCTGCACCATGCTCTGCAGGTTGCTGCTTTTAACCAGCTCTCATCTCAACAGAAAACCAAATAAAAAAATTAAAACAAAAAAAAGTTGCTTAAATAATCTGCTGCTTTTTTATGTTTCACAATAGCAAAAGAAATGTGTACATTTTTCACCATTTACAATAACCAGGCAACCAAAGAAATACTGGGTGCATGAATCAGTAATGTCAATAATTGTATCACTCAGTAATTCTAATTTCACATTATTTCTCTGCAGCTGCTGTGGTCACCCAGCAACAAGTTGGGAAAAAAAAGTTCAGTCATCTCCAGCTGAGACAGCTCTGACTGTTAACCTTGACTTAGCAACTTCCTTTGAGTTTATAATGGAAACAATGGAGGCGCTCTCTGTCTGAAAGTACCTCAGAGCTTTTACACTCTGATACAGTTGAGAGATTCTTTATAAGAATGCAAAGCAGAAAAGGCTGACATAATAGTCTGACTTTCAATCCATAGTATATGATCTTACATTTCCCATGAGGCAAATGTGTGTAACTTTCAAACTCCTCACTTTCAGTCTGTAGTGCAGGATTTCTGTTACAAAATCTGTTTCTGGCTGACATAAATGTGTGGGAGCTACTAAACATTTGATGATAGTAACTTGTATTTCTGACATAAAAGGATAACCTGGATCAACAAAGTTGATACAGATTCTTCAGATTTGTGTTTTTGACCAACACACACATGCACACAAACTAAGCAGGAGAAACAGGAAGCTCAGCCTGTCTGCCCGCTGCTACTGATGCTCTGTCTCTTGGCATTTGTGTAATGAAAAATGAAGGTTGTAATTTCTTGTTACTTATCTGCTGACATTACATTTGACATTTGACAAAGGTCCTTTAGAGCCACAGACGACATTATACAGCAGTGTCTGACTGTCTGAGCAGAGCCCCCTGTCAACAGTGAACTGATGTTGGTGTGTGAAACTGGTGGAGTGCACCTTTACGAGCTAAAACCAGTGACAGGACAGGACAGGACTTCTCTTGGTTCAGTGAGACGCAGGCAAAGAAGACCAACAAAAAAGCCCTAACAAAGGTAAATTATTGTGAGGTATTACAATTTACAGATGACCCCTGATAGCCTCACAAACAAATTATTGATAGATGCTACACTTTACAAATGTACCATAACATGTAGACCATGTCAGACAGTATTATTTACAGATGTTCCCTTAATGCCTCACATAGCCTATAGACAATATGAGACAGTACAATTTGAGACAGATGTCTCCAGATGTCCCTTGAACATCTCTTTTGCAGACCCAAGATGACCATTACAGTTTACAGATATTCCCTACACCACTCACATGTAGACAATACAAGTTACAGATGTTACATAAATGCCTCAAATGCCAGTGTAGACAGTGTGGTGCTTCAAGAGCTGCTAAATATATGCAGCATCTGTAGTTATAGAAAATACATTAAATACAGAACAAACAGTTTTATTAATCTTTTTCATTCCCAAATAAGAAAAGAAAGAATATCCAAATAATGACGAAGATGTATTAAATCTGCATTACAGTCCTCAGTGAACAGTGAGGCAGCTGCTTAGGTGTGGGTAATGAAGGATTTTTGCAGCCAACATGTGAGGATAACGTGTGTTGGCTTTTCAGCAGCAGGTGCAGAACATGCTCTGTAACATGCTGAGGTTAATTTATTAGGTGCTGTTGAGTCTGCAGGTTCAGCTGTAGAGTTACATGTCTTTTAATGGAGAAAGGCGACTGCAGGTGTGAACCCCTCCTGAGACAGGTCAGGAGAAAGAGAGCAGATCAGAGTCATGACTGTATTATTGTGCATGTAAGCATTAATCAAGTTGTGTGCAAAAATATGTGTGTGCACCAACTTTGAACCGACACCAACTTAAACATCAGGGTATTTTCACCGTTGTGGTGATTACAGGCAGCACTCTGATTTTCAGATTTCAGTGAAAGCGTCAACCCAAAATATAACAAATGTTTTTTTTGCCACTGCAGAAACATAGTGTGGCCATTTATTGAGAGACATTTCACTCACATTTTATCTGCATATTGAGACCAAAGAGCCTGACATTACACTTGTACAAACTGATACCTATTTGTGGGCAGGGCATAGTTTAATTTTCCAATCATTAGTGAGTGAATTGTTTGTTCATCAAGTTATGTGCATTTTTGTTTTCGTACGAGGTCACCCATGCTCGTCACAATATAGTCACTCTTATATTGGAAGTAGCTAGGTAGCTACAGCTCCTCATTATTAATGCCGTCTACTCATATTAATCACATCAGCTGATTGGTTGTGTCTCTAAATGGTCAGATGCCACAGATGGGAATTAGATTGTAGCTAAATCTGTTGCAAATCATTTTTATTCATTGAATGAGATTAATGTTCTTTTGTACCCTAGAGGATTAAACGCAATAAACTGAGCTAATGTCCTTTTATGAGCACAACAGCACAGCAGAATGAATCACTGTCTGACTCTTTCTGTTTCAGTAGATTATTGTTTCTGGAATCAAAAAGCATAAACCTTAGTTCAATGTTTTTTGGAGCACATGATCTACATCCAGTGTGGTACAGAATCTATTTGAATGAGCTCAACACAGTTTTTGGTTGGCAAATTGTCACCAATTTAACACAAACTGCTAAATCTCCTGAAAAACATGTTGTGTAGTTGCAGCCAAGACAGAGGTGAATATCATTTCAGAGTGATCCTGTGAAATCTAATTAGTTTTTTTTTTGTTTTTTTTTTTTAAATGCCTCTCAAACCATTACAGTTTCATCTTCAGTGCCTGGTGCCTTTGTTGTTCTGTTATTTCTATTGTGCATTGCACCCCCGAGAGGCAAGCGTTTTTGTTTTTTTTTCTGTTGTCAGCATCATTTTTCTAAATCTTTTTATTTTCATTTGAGTTTGTTTTTCTTTGTCCTCTGGGGATTGTTTTTTACAGATGAACAAGACTTGATCCTGGCAGAGGGACAATTTTGATTCATCAGTGCTTCCTTAGTTAATACCATTCACCATCACTGTCCTTTTTAAATCATTTTTTTTAATGTGACGTTAGATATATCAAGATATTAGTGCAATGTGCATTTGTAAAGGTTGTTACGGATACAGCTTTGATTTAGAGTCACAATTAGCGTCCGGATTTACGCTAAATGTGACACAAAATGACAGACTTTAAGGTCAAATTACATTGTTTAATAGATTTGGGTCTGTCAGGTGTTAATGGCAAAGTTGAGCATAGTCGCGCACATGTGTGTGTGTGTGGGTGGGTGTGTGGTTTGTCTGTGGTGTATGAAGTAGTAAGGCTGGTGGGGCGCGGTGCCCTCCTGGCATGTTGAGTGATTGTGCAGTGACTGAGCGGAGAGTGGAGATGAGACACCTCGGAGCAGAGAGATGACAGGGACTTTGATAATTGGACTGAGAACATCAGGGATTTTCAGCAGATGAAAGTAGGATGAGCGCTTTAGATGAATGTCCATTTGGTTTATAGCAGCTAAATTCAGATAGATGGTGCTCTCAGAGGAGTGGTATTGATTTAGAGGCAATTTATGCTGCGCTGGTAACTCACAGTTTGGTACTCTGTGTGCCAGTGTGTAGACAAAAATCCGCCTTTAAATAGAATTTATACATGGTATTGTCGCCAATTCGGACAGCTGGATCAATATCTGTAAACATGTGCAACGCTGAGCCAAGGTTTGAAATCTACAGAACAAATCTGTCATAGCAGGAGGAAGCGCTTTCCCCAGGAAGGACGGAGTTGAAAAGGTTTTCCTGGAAACAAGTCTGTGCATCAGAAAAACACTCCAGCGTTCCAGTGTCTGTGCTTCTGGTGGAATTCATCGCTAAAGTTTTGATTAGAAAAACAGATTCAATTCATGTATTGCAATTATTCAAGAACCGTACCAGTGCACAAATATTGGTTAGAAAAATAAAGATATTATTGTCAACAAACCAGATTTTCAATCTGCAACCTAACAATGTAGTTAAAATCAAAAAATGTTTTTAAAGTGCAGCGAAGGAAATTCTCAGGTTGTAAACTGTAATTGGATTGAATTAAAGTATAACAGAACTGCTGCATGGGCCACAAAAGGAGCTAAACGAGCTAACTTTAAACTCTAAAATGAAACAACCTTTGCACATGAAGGTTATGATATGTGATTAATAAAATATGGCACCAAAAGACTCAAGTTTAGGGGAAGATTACGACTGTGAAAATGATCAAAGCAAACATTAAAGTCAATCTCTGAGGCTCTGAGAACCACAAGTTGCACTTCCTATACTGACCACTAGAGTTTGTCTTCGACAGTGAGTCAGTCCCATAGACTCTCATGGTAAAACGTCCAACTTCACAACAGAAATGAACTCTTTAACAATGACCGAAGTTATGAAGAACTGAGGGCGTGACCTCTTTGAGTGACACAGGATGAGTGTCTGCTTAACTCAAGCACCAAATGAAGTCTGTGCCCCTTATGGGGTTAACAGTTTGTTCACACTAATTAATTAGCATGTATCAGCATCTACTCTCGCCAAAGCTAGCTTGTTAGATTAGCTCATTACTAACCCTAACCAGCAAAGGAATGCATTTTTAATGTCTAGGTGTCCAGCTGCACTAGCAGTGCTAACAGGAGCTTATACTTGCCATTATTATTAAATCAACATACTGAAGTGTCTGCTCCACACAGGTCCTTCCTCTTTGCCCATTTTTGGTTTAGCTGGGATTTAGGGTGCAGAGTCAAGTGCTGCCAAGATGGTGCTGGCGCAGCAGCCCACTCTGAGCTTCAAAATCGCTATTCAGAAAGCTGTGTGTGACGTCACAGAAGCTGTGTCCATCTTTATGTGCATTACACAGATGAACTAATCCATTCAGCAGTTGTAGTAGGGTGACAGGTGTGACACCTGTGGGTGATGTCACAAAGGCTACATCCATCTGTATATGCAGTCTATAGGTAGAACCTCCTGAGACTCTACTGGATAACAATCTTTGCTCATCTTTTTGTTTGCAATCCTTATCTAACCAGGTTGTTTTGCGGCTCTTCTCTCACAGGCTGAATCACAGTACACAGGCCTCATGGCCTAATTACGTCTGAATGCATAATGAATAGGATGAAAATGACTTCATCTTTGATTTTGTGATTGAAATGATATTTTATCTGATTCGGTTTAAATAGATTAAAAAAACAAAAGACATTTTTGTTTATTTGAGTTTGAGAAAAACAAAAACAACACTCTGCCTCAGTGAATACCGAAGTGTGTGATATAGGTACTGTATACAAGGATTCTTCGATCCACGCGTATTTACTATTCCAGGGGTCACTTTGTTAGATCTCCTACTTCCCCTGGGAAACTGACGGTTTTCTTATTGGGCCCACACACGTTATTTATTAACAAAGTTTTTTTTAAAAGTCCTTAATTCTCCAACTTTTTAATAAGGCCTCTCTCTTCCCCTGTCTTTGCACATTTGGCTGGCTTTGTGAATATTAGATTAATAGCAATTTAAAGGCAGCAGGTTGGAAGCAGGCAGCTTTAATTAGCACAGTTTATATGTTGAAGGTCCTGATCAATGCGACAGCAGGCTGGAGGTTCAGGTTGTACTGGCTTTCACAGCATGCTAACAGCAAAGAATAAGGTTAGACATCCCGCTAATGCCAAGCTGTCTGTCTCACTGCTCCAACCATGTCCTTTATTGATTGGACGAGCGTCCATGTCTTGTTTCTCTGCAGCATCGCCACTGGTGATGATTGTCTCTCTTCTCCATAATAAATGTGCCTGTCTGCTTCCTTACCATCAGATATAATGCAGTTGTGGACCTAATATTTAATTCAATGATGGACTGAACAATACCTGCTTCCCTCGTGCTGAGCTGCAAGGACAGGGGGGAGGAAGATGGAGGTGACAACTTGCTGTCAGTGTTAACACAGTGTTGTGTTCGCAGTCAGGTGTCTATCCTCTTGTGGTGATATGACTGAACCGGCATCTCATAAAGAATAAAAGAGGCACAGCAAGTGAAGGAGTGGCACTGACCTCCTGAAACAGGTCATCGAGTTGTTATTAATGGTGACTGATCCTCAGCTCACTGCAGCTGAAGAAAACACAAGCAAGTGTATAAAACATCCTCCAACTTTTCATTTACAGTTAATGTATGTATTTGTTTGGCAGAGTAACAAATGGAAAGTCACAGACCTTTAGGAATATTTGAGGAATATATGGAGCAAAACTTTCACACTGAGTTCAGACATAAAATGGCAGAGAGTAGCCTATGTGACAAACTACATAGTGATTTCAGACACAACCATGATTTTACCATAGCAACACATTCAGCAGATTTGACTGGTTCCCTGAAAACTTGAGTTGTTTTACAGTATTCTTGAATTTATAATACAATGAGACTAGTGCAAACAAATAAATATATGACTTTTCAGGCCAATTCTGATATTGATATTTGTCATATTCTGATTCATTTATTTTTTAAAGTTCCATATATAATTCTTCTCCTCTGTTTTATGTGAAGTGTCCTCACAGGTCAGTGTCAACCACTCAGAAGAGATGATGCTCTGAGCCTCTCTTCTGATTGGCTGACTCTTTTTAGTGCCATTCAATAAAAATAGAGCAGATTTCAGGTAAAATGGTGGGTCCGTGTGGGCGTGGCTTGGTGACTGCTTTGTTGTGACATCACAGTGTTAATGTTAAGGTAATTACTGGTAGTTTTAAAGCCTAGTTTTTAATAAAGCCCATCTCTTTCCTTCAGCCTTTAAATAATCAACATGACAACACAACTGCTCACGTTCAATTTTTATTTTTATTTTATTTTTTTAAGTCTCTGATTAGTTTTTGATGTGTCTTGATTAGTTTAAGTTGGAGCATCTACCACACATTTATGACCACACAAAACTTCAATTTCAGATATGTGCAATAACATTTTGTCTGTTTGATTTTCAGCCTACCCCGAGATGAAAGTGAGAATATAGTAAATGGAGATCAGAGTAGTGTATTATACTGTAATTTATTTAACCATGTTTAAAGTCTTGTTAACTCTTTTGATAATCTCGTTTTTGTGATATGAGTGTACGATTCAGTCTCTTTCTCTTCTTGTTTATTCCAGTTATGTGATAAATACTTAACTTAAGATTTACTTTAATAAGTCAGTGTCACATGTTCACGTGATTGTTTATTTTTGTTTGCTGGACTGTGTGAGCACAAATGCTGCTGTGAAATAATCTGTTATACTTATTTAGGATTACAAAGTACAAAAGTACAGCATGTTGTCTTTTTCATTGTTCGGTGTTCTAGCTCCATACATTTGACACAAAGAAAACATTTAGTTAGACCTGACATTTGGATAAGTGGAGAGATACTGAGTAGTTACAGTTCAAATCATCAGTGATTCATAAAACACAAAATAAAGATGTCAAAGCAGAGAGAAAACAGACGCTATTTATAAAAGAGTTCTTACATTTGATGTTACCAATTGTCTGTGTGTGTCAAATGTTTCCAGGGTGACGACTGCTCCATCAGCTGTCCCACAGGCCTGTACGGGATCAACTGCACCTCGTCGTGTTCTTGCCACAACGAGCTCTCCTGTTCGCACATCGACGGCTCGTGCATCTGCAGAGAAGGTGCTGTTAAACTCAGTGATCCTCGGTTATTTATGATGCTCAGTGGATTTTGGGAGGTGGTGAAGTTTCCCTTTTGTGTCTATGCCCTGATCAAGGGAATCCAAACATGACATGTAGTGGTCTCCCCTCTCCACCCACTCCCAAAGGTGATGCGTGGTGGATTCACTTTGAAGTCGAGAGCAGGTTTTTTTTTTCTTTTTCCTTTTTAGGAAGACTTGAGGTCAACACTTTCTCACACCACAATACAGATCAAGGGTCTATGATGCAATTCACTGAATTTGCCTTAGACAAACAAATGAATCACAGATTCACTCAGACACCAACGTGCTACATATTCAGAAAACATCATCAATTTGACAACACATGAGCTGCAAAAACTCACAACACAACAGAAATGTTTTCAGGGACACAAAAAGTGACGGACTGGCAAAAGACTAATGCTAAGCTAACAGCGTATATTAACGATAATATCTGAATCATGTGATGTTGATGTCAAAATAAACCAAACAAACCCACCCACCTTATTTTCAAACACCACTGCTAGGTAACCATCTTGACAACTTCTAAGTCAAGAAGCATTGAACTAAAGTGCCTCAGCCAGTTCACCTCTTTTTTGTGTCTCTGGAAACACCTGTATTGTGCTGTGAGTTTTTGCAGCACACTTGTTGTCAAACTGATGAAGTTTTTCTCTGAATTTCTGGTATGTTTCTTTCTTTGCATGTGTTTTCATAGACTTGAAGCTCTCATTCAAAATACAGCTTCCCCTCAAATTACTTTGCTTTTTAGGCTGTTTTCTACTCGCTTGAAAATTGTGTTTCTGTCTCTTCATAGATTTTTCTCAGGTTTGTTTTGCTCTTTAATTCTTAGGGATTCAGATGGAAGTTTAACCAGTTTACAGACCACAGTCATTTTCAGTATCATCACAGCTGACATTTCACATTTCTTATCTGCTTTTTGGGAAAATGAATTCCTTTCAAATCCTGCATTGTTTTCACCTTTACCTGTCTCTCTTATTCTCTCCTGTAAACAATTATTCAATGAACAAGTTGTAGCTATTGACTGACAGAGATATTCTCAATAGAAAGTTTAAGAAATTTATCAAGGATTAACGACAGTCTGACAAAAATGAACTGACAGAGAAGTTATTTGGCTTTGGGAAATTATGATTATACAGTGTTTCTTATACTAACTGAGCAATGAGCTAATTAACAAAATAGTAGGTGAATCAGTTAATAATGAAAATAATCACTGATTGCATGTATCAGTGTCAGTGCACTTGTAAAACCATAGGGTTATTTATGATTGTTGAGTGAAGTTTTTTAGTAGCTTTTTAAAACTGTGTGTGATGTTTTATACATAGATTTTTGTTTTCTCCCCAGCCAGACACCCAAAGCCATTCCTCAACTCCTGACCCTGAAAAACTGTAAAAGTACCTGCCCTCAGAACTTTTTCCTTTTTACTATTTTGTTCTTCACTTCACTCGCTTAATATCTCTCAATATCAGCATCTTTAAATATTAATGTGCCACTGAACCTCGTGGGGAACATGGGTAATTAAAGCGGGGAGACATCTGAGGCAGAGAACGCAGAACCAGAAGCCTGAGAGCTTTGGCTGGAACAAGTGGGTGTCTGTCTTCACCCTGTAAATCCTTATTTCTTTTTCTCCTTTAAAGCCACTGAGGGCGAAACTTAAAGGAGAAAAGTTTAGACTGATTATCAAGTCTGTGTTTGCTGTGTTACTGTAACAGTCTGTGTGCTATAGATGCATGAAGAGTAAACATCTGATCATATACAGTTCAACATAATATTCATATCTAATGCCAGGCTTAGATTTAGATTTCGAGTTTGCCCAACATCTCAAAATATAATATGATTTTATCACTGGCAGATAAATCCCTGGAAATATTATTGTGTTGTTTTGTGGTATAACTGATGCTGTCCAATTAAGGTTGGTGTCCTGGCAGGAAATGTTGCACCAAACATATTCCTAAAACAATTTAAGATACTTACATTCAAATATAGCTACAAAACCACAAAATAATAAACCACATTATTCATTATATGTTTAAATTCACCAGTCTGACTGGAATAACTCCATATACAGCAGTCACGAGAATACCTCATATAAATACTGTTAAGATGGTGTTTGTTAGACTGTATCATTTATGAATTTGAGCCACTCATGGTTCTCACTGCAATGATCAAAGAATGACAGGACAGTTTTTTTTCACCCAGAGTATCTGTGAATGTCCATCATCTGCAAAATGACTGATCATCTGGATAAACAGTTTTGTCTTGTTTAGCCCGAGTGATGCTGCTGTGCTCCCTCATCTCAGTTACTCTGATGAGCACAATACTATCAGAACTGATGGCTAAAAGGATGAAGGCTGAATTATCTTCATTATCCCTGAGGGGCAAACTGTTGTGCAGCTAGCAGCAGCAAAAACAAATCAGAAACAGTCATTTCTGATTAAAGCAAAACAACGCCCAGAAACAGTGCCTCAAATAGACTTTAAGCAAGATAAAAGAAATCCACTATGATAAATACAGAAATTCTTAAATAAACAGATAGAAAGTAGTGCACATCATGTGTGACTCAGATCAGCCAGAACATTAGGTAGGGAAGGTCATGAAGATTTGTCTCTTAAATTTTAGTGTAAACTTTCACAACACTTTGCAATTTCTTCCTGCTCTTTAGCAAAAATGAGTCATACAAAGTTTAAAAAATAAATGTAACAGATTAAATAAACCCAGAGTAAAACATTGCATTTCATTTTCTTACACACTGCATCCATGTGATGCTCCAAAGCAAGCTTGTCACTGATAAATGTGCCAAGATACTTGTACTGATTTTTCCCCAAAATGTCCAAAGCTGTGACCATGAATCCAGTTGTGTAATCACTGATATTGACATACCCTCCATCCCAGACGCCAACATCAGACTGATGATCTGGTTCTGACCCTGTGTCTCCAGGTTGGCAGGGTGTGGACTGCTCCATCCCCTGCTCTAGCGGCACCTGGGGACTGAGCTGCAACCAGACGTGTCAGTGCGCCAACGGGGCGGCATGCGACCCCGTCAACGGAACCTGCACCTGCTCCCCGGGCTGGAGGGACGAATACTGCGATGTACAGTGTCCTGTGAGTGGCCATGGCAGCCATAGTTTGTCTTTATTCACTGCTCAGTCGGGCACCCACTCTCTTTTTCACAGGAGAAACAGGCCAAAATGAAGAAGAAGCTACAAGATGCTCAATTTTAACTAAACTGATAAAACAGCTCTTGAGTCTCCTTATATATGAAAAGACGTTTTCTCAGAAGGAGCAGCAGCATGAGGACTGATGTGTATTAAAGGCGCATTTATCAATTTTTGCGTGTTGTGCTCTCACTGTTAATAGGAGGAGACCTATGGGCTGGACTGCAGGGAGAAATGTGACTGTGTCAACTATGATGGCTGTGATCCAGTGACCGGGTCCTGTCGCTGTCTCGCAGGTTGGACAGGTGAGTTGTTCACAGGTATCAGGTTAACTAGATTAATCCATTAAAAACACATCCCAGGACATAATTACCTTTCATCCTTTGGAGGATGCTGTGTACAAATTTGTGGCCCTTTTATACCATCATAGACTATGAAGGCCAAACTGAAATGAGACAGTCTGGTCTGTGGAGGATTGTCATGAATTAGTGTGCTTCACCTGATAAAGACAGTGCAGTTTTATTCCTTTTTATTTCATAGATGCTACACAACAACTAGTTTTGCTTGCTGAGTCTCTGCTCAGGTCATTTCTAAGGCTTCTTCATATGCTCATATGGATCCTTTGCTGCCCGACGTGTCCCAAGATTCATGCATGTAGGAAATAAATATAATGTGTAGTAGGTAAACAACACCAACAGAGAGTCCGAGGTTGACAATTTTAACTGAAAGTTTTGTGTTTCTCTTCAGTCTAAGAGGTAATGACAGTACAACTGTTAAGAGAGTTCCCGGAAAGGAAAACATAAGAGAGGACAGACAAGAAATATAGATAAAAAATTTAAATCAACATGAAAGCAGATCAAGGCATATACAAGTGCCCTGGGTCAACAATAATTAGGATTAATGAGTTGCTTAGACAGATAATCCATAAGGATAATATTGCAAAGAAAAAAACAAACAACTTTCTAAATATGCACAGGCACCAAATTTAAAGAAAAATGAGATGGCAAAGCATCACTGAACCCATGTAGACTGAACCAAACGACAGACAGTGCTCGACAGACAGGAGGCCGTGTTTGTAGTTACTTCAGGTGGAACAATTCTTATAGATTTGAAAAGAGTAAGAATACAGTTCATGAGTGGAGGTGGAGTGGAGTCAGAGTGGTCAAGTAGAGGAAAGGTTCTTGTGGAGCCTTTGAAATTGGACCTCACCAGGCTGCAGCTCCATGAGAGGTGTACAGGAAGAAGAGCACTGGCTTTATGCCAATGTTCATTCAGTATTCAATTATTCATTGAGTCAAAATGTATTCATCAGTCATTGATGGCAAATACTCATTTTCAAAGTCAACAGCACAGAAGAAAAACAACACACAGCAGTGTTAACAACAGTTTTCATTCAAAACCAGTGTAACTATTAATCATAAACTGGCCCAAAGTAACAGCTGTGTTGAGTAGCAGTAAACTCACGCCTTCAGCAGTTTTACCAAATTCATTTTTGAACCTAGCAACACACATTAAATGATCACTTGAATGTGTTGGGACCAGTTTGATAAAGTGCTGAGGTATGGTGGCATGTTGCCTTTAAAGACATTATAAATAACAAGCTCCCAGTGTAAACCTCATCTCACAGTAAAAGGGGCCCATCCCACCTTTTTATATAAAATGCTGTGATGAGCCTCATTGATCCGTTTCCTACACACTGGGAAGCTCGTTTTGTTTCTTGGTAAATACCCTATATTTTTGTTTTAATTGACTTGCACAAATGTCAGTATGAAACTGGAATTTTAAATGAAAGTTTCTGATCTGACTGCAATTATTTATATTCTGTGACCGTGTCAATACTGTGTCCTATGTAAAACATCATCTGCGTTATTCTGCCTCATCGTGTTTTTGGTTTTGTCCACACTGACGACAAATTTCAGATTGAAAAGTGAAAAAAGGAAGCTCACAGCTCACTAACTGTGTCTGCGGGAGTCTGTCTGTGTCTGTGTTCAGCTCGGCCTCTGACCACAAACTCCATCTCTCCCTCACTTCTCTCTCTCTGTCTTTCTCTCCTCTTTCCTCTCATCTCAGTGAGTTTTTAAACCAGGTTCATAACAACCCTGGAATAAGTGAGAATTTTCAACTCACTCAGACATGTGTTTGTATCAATTCATACCACCGTGGGAGAGTCCGCATCCCTTTGAGTTTTTTGCATTGACTTTGTATATAATCATACTTCACTCTGCATTCGGTCTGAACAGTCAGGGTAGAAACAGAAAAAAAGAAAACGCTGGGGGTTGGGTCTACGTGTGCGTCACTTGGGGTTGATTTGGTTTGTTACATCCGATAAACAAGATGCTTAACCACCCTGTTAGATGGATGAGCAGCGCAGCCTCACTTTGTATTGATTGAAACTGATGTTAATAATAATGCATGATGTAAAGCCTTGAATTAGGAAAACAAACACTGCTGGTGGAGATCAGCCTGTAGTCCGGCTTTTGGGACTGGTGGAGGACACGCAGTTATGAGCCACAGCTGGCCCCTGCATCTGGGGCTTAGAGGCAGGTGGAGGAGGTGAGGGGATAGTCTGTGAAGGAGAATAGACAGAGGGCAGAAGGAAGGCTGTGTGGGCGACACCATGACGTGAATAGAGCCAACTGATCAATACGACACACAACAAACTCAAGCCTATAATTCTAAAACTGATGGAGATTCAAGCATGGGTGAGTTTGACAGCCCAGCTCTCTTCAATAATTCAGCTACACAAAAGTTCCCCGTGGATAAAGCTCTTTCAGACTCATGTGTTTGTTCAGAGAGACTTTTTTTTTTTCTCTCTGTAGCCTCCTTTGTGGCAGCGTTTCTCCTCTTTGTGCCTTTGTTCTTTTATTAATTGTCATGTTCAAGTTGTATCTGTGCTTATTTTACCTGCTAATTGTCAATCAGCGGTGATGAGCAATGATCGATGTGAGAGCTGATGAATATGGAGAGGGCGCTTTAATTCACTGCCACAGGGAGAGCTGGTAATGAACTGACATTGGGAAAACTTCAGTATATTGATGAATATTTAGATCAAAGTTTAGATTGAAGGTTGGAAGTAAATGAGTTTGGTTTAAAGGAGTAAAGAAACATGATGTGTTTGTGTTGGTCTGAAATAGGTAGGTCTGTGTAATTATAGTTAAGGTGATGACCAGGATTAGTAATTAGTCCCATGAGATGACAGGAGTGTTTTCATTAAGCTGAAATACAAAGACTGCGTGTATCAGCTTTAAAACCCTGGAGCAGCGCTCAGACTTTCTCCTGTGAAAAAATCATGGTCCGTGTGGAAAAAACAAACCAATAAGACTAAATGAAACCGTTTGCACAGTGCATGTGCTTTTAACCATAATGTATCTACACAAAAACACTCCATGTGTGTGCAGCACATCCACCATAATCACAGAGTCTGATTGAAATGGATCAAGTGTTAATGTCAGTAAGAACACTTGTCGACATCATCAGGGGTAGGGCTGTCCCAGTCCTCTTTGCATGAAGGCATGGGGCGGAGGGGGAGGGTAACACAGCCTTCAGTGGAGGTATACGGTCAGGACCACACAATAAACAAAGGAGCAGTCTTGTATAAAGTACTTGAAACCAGTACTTGAGCAAAAGTACAGTTATCTCACCAGAAAACAACTGTAGTGGAAGTTAAAGTCAACTTTTGAAATATACCTTGCGTAAACGTTTCTGATATTTACAGTTCTGTAGTATCAAATGTATTTTTTTATATTAAATGTACTTAGAAGTAACTAAAAGTAAAAAAAGAGCAGTCTGAATTTCGATTCTGAACTTTATTGTGTCTTCCTTATAGTAAAGCATAATATTTTGGGTTCCTGCACCTGCTTAAACATCAGATTCAAGGCCTTTTTCAGGCCTCAAATTAAGGAACTAAACACAGTGTATTTACTGTCAGTTGATAGGAGGCACTTTCAGTCCAGTGTACAGAAACATTTCTTGGCCACAGGTGTAAACGTTACTTTCGTTGCCATTATAGAGTTCACTGAGTTCACCACTGTAGTCGGGGTCGTCGACTGTTAATGGAGCTTTAACGAACCTGTAGCAGGTGCCACCATGATGGTGTCAGTCTCAATGGATACTACTGAGACGATGTGGGCCTTCTCATCTGATATCAGTGCCCAAAACATCTATTTTGACATCGACATTTAGGCATAAAATTTGTACATCTTACAACAACCAAACATCTTTACATGTCAGTTTTGTCTGATGATGACAAAACTTGTTATAAATTATACACAACTGTGGTTTTGTTCGGAGCGGTCCATTTGCACAGGTGATTTTGAACAGTGGTGGAAATGGTCAGAAAATGCAGATGGTAAAAATGTCAACTTAGATCAATATTGTTTCCTAACTAAAATTTACAAGGTAAAGTGAGTTGAGATGTTTTTCTCCATGAAAGAAAATGTTTTAGTGGTATCGTATCTTAAGTTTAATTTTTGGGGGGAGTCATCTTCATCTTCATCAACCTGAGACAACAAGTTTGACATCCTTCCATACATCACGGTGTAGTAGTGTTTTTTCATTTTAGGGGAATAGGGGTATGAATGAGAAATGGGATTGGGCCATTTTCATATGGTAGCTTGGTTTGTCAGAGCTGACCTAGAGTCACATGTTTCCCATGTGAAGGATCAATAAACAACAAAGTGTTATTTTCATACCATCATGGCGAAGACATACTGAGACTCTGTGTCTGTGAAGAGGAGAAAATATAATATTTAGTAAAATATAATATCATAATAAATAATAAATCTTATCTCATCATTTTGTGATACACCATGCTCAGAACCCAGACAGTCAGTGTGTATGTGTATTTGGAGCAGTAAAAAACACAGCAGTGAAAACAGTGGATGAAGAGACAGAAAAAAAAAAAATCATCATCATGCGAGCTAAACTGGGTCAGAGGCA
>OMNW01000790.1:8488-30844 GCA_900303245.1 Selene dorsalis | reverse complement strand
AAGCTAATAGCATTCTGAAGCACACATTAAGCTGATGGGCTGTACGCCCACCTACCTGGGGGTATCATCATACAGTAGCGGTAAAATATAGTGTGGTAGCCAGCCATTTTACACCCTTCACGATTTTATTAAATACACTGCATTGGACATCAGAAGTTTTTTCACAGCTTGCCATAAATTGAGACTACTGCATGTAACTTTTGGGGATCTTTAAAAACTTTTTTTTTTAAAAATAAACTCAAAACCATGTGTTTATGTGAAGAAACATAAACACAAGGCAAGGCAAAGGCTTCTGTGACCCAGGCTCATTGAACAGCTTTGCAGCAGTATTTACCCCGTAAAGTTTTTTCTAGCAAGCTTCACCCCCCTCCAACCAATCATTGACGACCAAAGTCAGGGCTCAGAGCTCATGGCTGTCAATCAATATGTGAACATGCCTCTAGTCTTGTACTCCTTTCATGCCAAGGTTTCAATCAAGGATGAGTTGCTGGGAAACATAACATGATACACCTGTGGTTTTAAGAACTGAAACCATCTCAGTATAGTTTCACATCAGCTTTCTCTGGCCTCTCTCTGGAGCTCTAGCAACTGGTTGATCCTGTCCTCTGACTGGCTCACTGTTAACTGAGTGATCAAACGAAAATATAGTAAACACTAAGAGAAACCAAATCCTGAAATGTTGGATGGAGGCTCTAAGTGGGTGGAGTTTGGGGCATGGCAGAAAGCTATGATTGCTTTGATGTGACATCACAAACTCACAGAAGTCCTGGCGGCTCGTTGTAAGGCTCAGTTTCTGAATCCAGGCTGTGAGTATAATCTGTGGACTGAGCTCTTTGATACTTTACAGAGCATTAATATAGGACCTTACCTGCTTTATAATTAAAAAACACACTGGAATATACCTTTATACTATACGGGACTGAAAACACCTTTAACATGTTTTCTAAATCAAAATAGTTTCTTTTACTCCTCCTCCACACATCCTGAGCATCTAATCACATTTCTTACATCGTCATATTCCTCTGATCTGGGTCAAACCCAGTAAAATCAGGAGATTTGGATCTCCTATGGTGCTGAGATTATGTCTTTACTCTTTTCAGCTTAACCGCCAATTTTTTTAAACCTCCCTCCTTCACATGAAGGCAAGAAAATGTTGAAGGATTTCCAAAAAAAAAAGATAAAACCTTGACCTGGAAATGCCATCTTATCACTGTGGAGAGGTTTCTGTACCCTCATGACCCTGCAAGCAGCAGTGTGAGAAGCATTAAGTTCTCAGTCCACAGCCAGTGCCCAAATAGAACGATTTACCGGGTCTTATGTGGAGACAGGCCAAAGGTAATGTAAGGTAACCATGCTGTGCAGAGGTAGGGACCATCCTGGCGCTATTGGCTGGGAAAAGAGAGCTTGTGGGCTGGTGGATGTGTAAGCAACATATTTCAACCAAGGTCAATTTGTTGTATAGTCACTGACTTAACATATAAATTAAGGTGTTTTGACCACTTGATTGTTGTTATCTGAGTTTATTGCCTCCTTATAACCAATGCAGACACAGCTGATATACGCTATAACTGACAAGCAGCAGACTGTGCGTGTGTGAAGTGTGACTGTGTTTGTATTTATGAAATTACTTTTTTGGAGCTTTTTAAGACTGGAAAAACAAGAAAAGAGATATTCAACAAAGTCTCTCCACCTAGCTCCAACATGGCTGCTCACAGTTGGTGTCTTAACCCCTAATCCACCGAAGCAGCTTTTGCTTATTTTTTATTTTGGTGACAGTTCTGCATATCCACGAAGTGAGGCCTGCAGATTCCAGATAAGTGTGGATGTTTAGAAGTGTGACATATATACAACATTGATGAAAGCCATGAAATGTGACAGAAAGCTCAGAAAAAAACAAGAAAATGAGCGAAGATAGACGACATGCTACACTCACAAATAAAGTCTGGATCCCTGCATCCCAGCAAGCATGTTCTTGTCATTGTTTATACATTATGTATGTCCACTCTGCTGCTATTATGTCTATTTATGCGTCATCCTTGTTTATTCAATTTGTCAGTTTTTTTGCACAGTAAGTTCAGGGTGCACAGCAGGATGAAATTGCATTTCTCTTGATTGTGGTCTTGAATAACAATAAAGTTCACTTTGACTTTGAAAGGATGGACCTGAAAAATGGAGATTAAAGTTTGTACAGACGCCTCTTGTACTTATTGTACTTGTGTCTTTTGGTGTCCATCAGTGTCTTCTCATTGATTTAGTTGGCAGATTCACCTAATGTTCAGTCTGAAAAGTACAATGTACAGTTCAGTGGAAGCAAACTAAGGTCACAACCTTGAATGACCAGACTTTGGTTGTGAAAATTAGCTTTCAGTACATGGTAGAGATGACATACTATCCTCTGGTGAGGAGGAGAACTCTGTTTGCAGCAGGGCCTATGCCTTTCTTCCCACTTCCCTCTTAAAGCAGGTACATCTCACCTGAGATTTCACTGTCTGTAACATTTTTTTCCTATCTATTTGATTTTTAATGCCGTGAGGCACTAAGCAGAACTGCTCTCTGTTTTTAACTTGCACAAGGTTTCAAAATCAAAAAGGTTTCAAATATTCTGTCTGTTCCCCCATTCTCTCTCCCCATTTCCCCATTTAACTGAAAATCCACATGGCCAAGCCCAAGGCCACTCTGTCTCCAGCTCTCCGAGGAGAACATGGCCCCTCAACTATCTGCCTGTCTGGCAGATGGTCGAGCCAGTCCGCCAGTGCAAAAAGTGTTGCCTCCAAGCAGGACCCACAGTGTAATTCAGAAAATAATGTCATTATGCTCTACTGATTGTCACACATTTATGACCCATGTGCTGATGATGAGTGCTACAGGTGTGCTTTGACTGAATGCTTCACTCAGAGAATCTCTGAGTGACCCTGGGATTTTATGTTAAGAAAAGGGTCGTGTGAAAGACCATGATTCTTTTAAATATCATCAAGGTTTGATGTTGTGCTCTACAGATGCCATCAACAGAGGCCAAAACACAGCCTGATGTAAAGCTATGCAATAATGATGCTTCATAGAAATTCCTTTGATTTCATGAAGAACTAATTGCCAAGATCTGAATTGAGAATAGGCGCTCACCACTCATGACTGGATGTATTAAATTGACATTGGTTGTGCTGCAGTGTTCCCCCCACTAATCACAACTCCTCTTCATGTGAGCTGTTTCTCATCATAGGGGTTATTTTAAATGAGATGTACAAAGGTTATCCTTGGTAATTACAGTGTAGCTGAAGAGTTAGTCTACAAGATATTCTGCTAATGTCCTTCATTTATAAAAGAAGAACATAATAATCAAAATGATGAAAACAGACATGCACTTTCTGCATGCACAGTCTATACTCATTACACACATGCTAATAGTGGTCAATATCAGCACATAACTTGCATGCTGTGCATCATTTCTGCTCTAAGTTCATTAGGATGTCAGCACATTACACTCCATTAATGAGTGTCTCTTTCCCTCTTAGCAGAAGCACATGTTTATTTCAAGCAGCCTACAGCTAAATACACATTAGCAGAGCTATAGACTTCACCATGCTGAGATAGGTTAACAGGACAGGGCCTGTGGGAATAGCTCACACAATAGATGCCCATGTCCCTGGCAGAACACACATAAGCTAAATAAAAGGTTCCTCCTAGAATCTGTAATTGTCAGAGGCGTTATTAGAGCTGAGTTGTGGAAGGATGACAACAGAATGGCTCTTTCTATTCTCTTGAGGACTTACCTGTGCCTACACTGGTGGAGTGTCTAGTCAGAAGTGAAATCGCCTTGTTACCACTATAATTAAAGGCAAAACAGTTTCCCCTCTCTTTTCACACTATTATGTTTCCAAGACCTTGTTTGCAGGAGCCAAACAAGCACCGGTGTGAGAGAAATAAATATCATA
The DNA here is from genome assembly GCA_900303245.1 of Selene dorsalis. Lineage (NCBI taxonomy): Eukaryota > Metazoa > Chordata > Actinopteri > Carangiformes > Carangidae > Selene > Selene dorsalis. The sequence continues at coordinate 26,915 of OMNW01000790.1, read as the reverse complement.
ATGAAGACAACGGATGTGCCAACATGTGAGGTAATATTTGCATGTATGAAAAAAATGATAAAATGGTTGAAACCCAAATCATAATTTACCTTTCTATTAACTTTATAGATTCAGTGCATTTTTTCCCATAGCTTCTCCTTCTTGTCTTCTTTTCCTTCAAAGAATGCTTGCGGTCATGTACAAGTAAGTGGGAAGATGTTTAATAATGCAATCGCGTTCAGAGTTTTAGCAATAAAGCATGTTAGCGATTAACATAAGCTATTAAAAAGGTAAATTGTGAGCATTAACGGTTTAGAGCTGAAAAGCCATCTGAAATGTCCGGATCATGGAAAGCAATTTCAGCAGATATAACGTGTGTAAATAGTTTCAAAGAAAAAACAAAACAAAACATTGCTACAATACAGATACCCTGCTTGAATAAGTCAGCACCTCAGCCTCAACCACCCAGGAACAGCGATGACCTGTGTTATTATTTGATCACATTCCCATGAGCCGACAGCAGTGGCGGCACCACTGGGGGGCTGTGGGGGGGCCTGATAGTTTACATGGGGTGCTAATGAATTCTGACGCAACAAACACCGACAAATTATACCACAACAGATATAGATATAGGATTTACTGATCCCAGGCATATAGGCTACAAAAGTGAAGTGTATGTTACTAAATGTTTATCATACAACAACACAAGCATATTTAACTCATTGCGTTTAGAATGAAGAAATGCCAAACAACAAGCACAAACAAAAAATAAAAATAATGGACAGATGAATAAAGGATTCCAGGGAAAAGATATGAAATAAACTAATTAGGACTTAAGCAGAAGTTGAAAAACCCAATCCCTTATAGTTGAACAACAAAGTATGAAGGTCATAAGTGGGCACATTCACAAAGAAAACAGATCGAGTTAATAATTATGGTCTTTGTTAAAAAGAAAATGTGAATTAAGTAAGACGATGATGAGGCTTTTCAGTTTACCCCATAAACTCTGTGTTACACACATTATCTCCTCCACAGAACATGAGAAAAACATGTACTCTCTTAGTCTGATGCCATTGCAACATGGTGCCAGGTGATAATCAGTTGATGAATAAATAGATAAATAGGCAGATTAAAAAAAAAAACTTACCCTCACAAAAATGAGAGTTCATCCAACTATAACTAGTGGCATTTGTTCTTACCATCCAATTTCATTTTTGAATTCACACATTTCATCCTATTTTCCATCAAAAGAAATATTCCATGCCTTCCCTCTATGTCCATGCATAGAGGTTTTGCATAAAATCCATCATCGTAGGACAAAATGCCTGGAGACTGCTCATTCATCCAGGAGACTCCTTATCATGCCGTTCAGGGAAAATATAGCCACGTATTCTGGAGACAGAAAAAAAAGAGATTCACAGTCGTCCAGTCACTGAAAGGACGTTTAGGCGTCTCAAAGGAGCAGAAAGTGGAGTATCCCACTACCTTCCAATAGCGGACTTCAAATAAGTCCCTACAGTCATTACAACTCCCTCCACTTTTCACACTGTGGTCTTCAGTGAGAAAGGGCAAGATGAAAAGGAAGACTCAGAGGAAGACATGTCATTGGAGGGCAATCAAATTCAAACAATAGGCTCCAAAAATCATTCTACTCAAACAGAAGGGAAAAGTCTGAGTTATTTTTTTTGGGTGTTTTGCATTTAAAGGGCTGCTGAACCCTGTTTATTATTATTATTATTATTATTATGCAGATTCATGATCTCATTTGGAAGGTTACCACTGTGTTTAAAAAAAAATTACAGGAGACAATGGAAAACAATTTGACATAAACAGCACGCACACGCACGCATGCACACGCACACTACAGAGGAGGAGATTGGTTTGGATACACAGGTCAACAAAACACATCTCTCTTCACACTCTTTGTCATGTGAAGCTGATGCTCAGTATTCATTTCTTATAAGTATGACGGTTTAACCATATCAATGGCATTTTTAAAAATAAAGATTATTATATTATTGTACACAACAAAATTGGTCCTCTGACCTCAAGGAAGCACTTATCTTAACCTTAAACTCGATCCTCTAAACAAAAATGAGTGGGTTTTGTGCCTGCTGGGATGCTCCTATGGGTCTTCTCCTTATAGCACACAAACATAAATAATACTCATTATCTCAAAGCACTTTACAGGGTAAGGTCAAGACCTAACAATAGCACAGACAGAAATGCAATGGTTCCCACAATGAGCAGGTACTTGATGACAACGGAGAGGAAAAATGTTCCTTTCTGACTGGATCCAACAGAAGCGGACTGGGCAGGTAGGGTGGGCGGACAACTGCCCTCACTGGTCGGGTTGAGAGGATGCACATCAAAATTATCTGAGTTCAATTCAATGATAGTGATCAGTAGATCAGAGGATGTGCCCAAAAAGGCAAGGTAAATCCTTTCTAATTTTGATAATGAAAATGTCAACTTCATGGTCATTTTGGAGGCTGCAGTTGTTGCCCTACTAGTCTGACCCTCTTGATGCAACTACTTTTCTTACTAAAACTCTGTCCATCAAACCCACAAGAGACATGTGGCCTATTTTCTAAAAGAAAAGACTTCATGATGCTTCATGCTCACACACTGCCAATATTTGCCTCCCCGGAAAAGGCAGAGGCAGAAACTCTTGGCTGTTCTGCACCGAAGCTGCCGTGGACCACTTGCTGTGTTCCTTGATCCAGGACAAATCTATATGTACATAGTGTTGTCAGCTCATTATAGATCTGGCTGTGTAAGTTGTTTGGCAATGTGCAGAGTAGCAGTAGTGTTGCATTCAATGTGACAGAGCCTCCTGTTGTGGAGTTGATAACAAAAATGGAAAATTCTACACTTCCCACCAAAACAGAACATGTTTACAATGGTGTATGTAAACATTAGCTTGACACAGTATTAGAGATCAGCGCTTAACTACCCAACAGTGAGATGTTGGAGGCCAAAGACATTTCCCTGCTCATCACAGGATTTCACATTGTTGCCAAGGAAACAATGCATTATTAAACCATAATTAAAAACAGGCTGATAAAATTCATTGGGAAGTTATTATTGTAGATGAGAAGTACTTAGTTTTGAGAGGTGTAGTCTATTTGCTGACTATTTTTGGTCGTCAGATTGACAGTAGAACAATATAATGTGAAGGTGGATATTAAAACACTAAACCAGGGGAAAATTAAATGTCAACAGAGAAGGTATAACCAGACTCAGGTATTGCCCGAGCTTATATAATGCATCACAATAAGCACAAAGCCTAAGTCAGACTATAAGAGAACAGGGGCTAATATCTCTGCCCATGTCGGCAATACAAAACCCCTCAGGGAATAATGTGGCGCAGAGGAGCAACCCAAGTGACCAACACAAATCCCCAGTACTTGATGTTTGAGTTTCTGTTTCTGTTCAAATGTATTTATCAATACAACCATAAAAAGTAAAAATAGAGTTGATATGAAGTATCATCAGTATCTTGAAGAGCTCACAGACGTGATCAACAATTGTAAAGAAGGCAGAAGTTTATGGATACATAAAATCCAATGAAGTGCATATGGCACAGTATACTGTATACTGCCATGCTTTATAGTTTCAATGTGCCATATAAACTTATAGCAGATCAAAAAGAGTTTTGAACCCCACTATTCTTAAACATATATGCCATTGTTGGATATTCCTTTAGAAAGGGAGGCATGTGTCAGTTCTGTCTGCACTCCAGTATATGCTGTATACCTCTGAATGTCACTGCTCACATCTTCAACACCATAAACACTGATGAGACTATGCTGGAAATAATTTCACAGTTTTGCAGTTTCCATCAAACCCTCTCTTCAGTTTCGCCCCCAGCCATGTACATCCCCATCCAGATAATGTGTTAATCTACTCTACAGTGAAGACAGAGTCTCGAGAGATCGCTTGTCTATTTCATGGATAGCTTCTCACAGAAACCAACAGGGAAGAACAGTAACTTAATTATGCTGAATGCTTCACGTTAGATATGAATGACTATGACTGCACATAAAGTAAAACGTTTAGTCAAATCAGTGAGGATACTATATCAGGTTGTGTTAAATCAGTTAAGATGGTTAGATGGTAAATTCTTGATAAAAACAAAAACAAAACAAAAAACAGTAATACAAGAAAACCCAGCAGTAGTTAAGGCTGACTGTGAAATCTGTCACTCTCATCAGTGAAGTCTAGTTATAGCTAAAAGTCAAAAGTGGTGCCTCATGATTTGTTCTGGCAAAACACAGATAGTTGTAATCCTGGTGCTTTTGGCTGGCTGTTGGCAGTAGTAGCAGTATTACTGTCTTAGAGATCAGTGACTGTTGACGCTTCAGTAGAGGATTAATATGTTTACATTTGAGATTGTGCAGCTGACAGTCCTGTACCTGAAAAAAATACTCTGCTAACCTGAAATTTACCATCCACATACTGAGTCATAAGGGCGTGACAAATAAATTTGCGGGGCGAATAAATATTACAGTTTCAAATGTCTGTGGTCTCTTCAGCAGCCAACCCCTGCAGTCTACTATGCACAGACCACATAAATGTTACAGTATAGTTGCAATAGTACTTTGATTATGTACATTCATTTTTGTGAACCATTAACGGATGATGTGCCCCATGATGGTGAAAGAGACCGTGCTTAGGTCAAAAGGTAAAGGGCCTAAGCTTGAACCTTGGGGGACACCACATGAAATGTTGTTGCAAGTCATGGTCTGAGACAAATAAATCGTAGAAGATGCCTCACTTTCTGATTCTTTCTTTCTGATTTCATACTTTGCTGTAGTCCTTTCAAGGATAATGCACTGTTCCCCAGTGTCTGTGGTGTTGCTTCAAATTAGTATAAACACCAAGCAGCAAAAGTCAGTTTGTAATTTTGTCTCACTTTATTATAGATTGTGTCTTTCACCTGTTTGAGAGTTGAGGTGTTTATTTCAAGAAACGAATACAGATGCAATTACGAAATCAAAACTGTTACTATATTTGTTTAAAAAAAATGTAGACTCCAAGATGTTAATGAGATATCTGAAATGAAATTCATCTGAGGCAGCTGTCGATGTGTCAACATGGATGACAAACATGTAGAGTAATGAAACTAATGGCTGTTCTTCACCCTTTACTTTAATTTAACTCAGCTAAGTTTTTTTTAAAACCTCTGGGTTTCTTATCACTGATACAAATGTTATTCAAGTTGATGAGAGCTGTGATGTATTTTGGCAAGTCAAATGAGAAATGTACAAATTGCAGGGATTATTGTGCAGCAGAAACACTGCCTTGCTACTTAACAGACTGAGACATAATTTGGAAAAAAAAACAAACATAAAAACTTAGGTGAAATTTAGATGAAAAATGTTTGAATAAAACAAAAGTTAATAACAAAGCCCCCCAGGTCCCTGTAGAGTCACCACTTTTGTTCGAGTTAATCCGTTTTTTGGCTTAACCTAACATTTCCCTTTACTGTGTTGGAATACAGGCTCAAGACTGAAGCTTTACATAGAAAAGATCTTTACTATTACCGTCCTGCTCCTGTTGAGATTTACTTAAGAGGATTAACCCTTTTGAACTTGATAAGGTGTAAGTAAATTGAAAAAGTGACAAAAATACACAACTGAAGGAATATTGGTTAGATATATGAAATACACCAAATGTGGACCTAAGAGGTTTAGGATGTACTGTACTGATCAACAGGTGTAAATGAGGGTGAAAAGTAGCAGAAGATACTGCATGTCTCTGGGCGCTGTGGATTTGGCCATGAAGTGGAGCAAAAAAGACAATAATGAAGGAAATTGGTGAACAGTACAGTGCTCTTCTGAAATTTTAACATCCTTTTTTTCCAGCCTCATCATCTACAAACGTGAATGTGAACGAGCTGCGTTTAGGAACTGGAGTTAGATTATATTAAATTAGGTGTAGGGGTGGCACGGTGGTGCAGTGGTTAGCACTGTCACCTCACTGCAAGAGGGTTCTGGGTTTGAACCCACCGGCCGGCTGGCCGGGACCTCTCTGTGTGGACTTTGCATGTTCTGCCTGTGCATGCATGGACTCTCTCTGGGTACTCCAGCTTCCTGCCACAGACTTGGTGACTCTAAATTGCCCATAGGTGTGAATGGGAGTGTGAATGGTCGTTTGTCTGTATATGTTAACCCTGCGATAGGCTGGCGACCTGTTCAGGGTGTACCCCACCTCTCGCCCCTAAATCAGCTGAGATAGGCGCCAGCTCACCCGTGACCCTAGTGAGGATAAGCAGTATAGAAAATGAATGAAAGGTGTATGTTCCCTGTGATATGGCCTGTTCACCTTGTTTTCTGCTCATTCTTGCCTCCTTACTGTTCGACTGCAGACTAAAAGTGACATTATGTTGTAACCCCTCAAAATCTTTATGTGTTTCCCGCTCTGTGCTTCACTCCCAAGGGATGTTTAGGTGGGATCATATTGTCACACTGCCGTGTTCATCTCTGGATGCTTTAGTTTTGGCATGATTTACTAGCTTGTTCTTCAATTCATAAAACAGTGAACTGTAAACAGTGACAACAGAGTTACACAAAAGGCCTCCAGCTGAATGAAGTGTATTTTGTTTACCCCCACCCCTGCCTCACTTAGTGCTTATACTAAATATGTACCAAACTGTCTTTCTACTTTTTCAGTCAAGTCAAACAGCTAGTTAAAAAGTGTTTGCACACCATGTGTACAAACATAAAACATCATTTCATAATGAGGTCAATCAACCAAACCCCTGTAAAGTAATAAATGAATCTTCTCAGGTATGAGACCTTGGATCCAGGAGGTGGTGGGGAATATCAAAACCACTGTCTTTATTCAAGAATGGTCTCTGGCATCAGATGGGAATATCTACTTTTTTCCTCCTCTGGCTGCCAGTGACACCAGGTCGATGACCTTGACCCTGTAGCTGTTCTTTCAATCTTTTTCCACAAGCCTTACTATTCTAACAGCATAGAGTTCACTACAGGTGTTACAAGTGATCACATACACATCCCCAGTTTTCTCTCATGGGTGGGAGCGTCCTGTCATCAGGTTGTACAAATGGATCTGACACCAGAGGCCACCTTCAAATTGACACAAGGATTGTGATTGTGCCAAGTTCAGGGTTCAGTAAAAAAAAAAAAGTTTCCAGAATGGCTAAGTAAGTAGACGTGATGTTTAGAATAGTAACCACATATATGGCCCTAAGGCTGAGAATGAATCTCCATCCTCAGACGCCACCAGAATTATTTTCAAGTTTAGGGAAGTGAAGTACTTGGCAATGCTTAGGGAAAGATTATCGTCATGGTTAAAGGAAACCAACATTAATTTGAGGGCATCGGAAGTGAACCCTAGCTTCTGGGTAATAGCAAACACTTAGTACGTGCTTATAGCCCTTTTATTGGCACTGTGCCTTCATTATAGGGGCAGTGCAAACATGACAAGATATGAGAAGGAGATGAGGAGAAAACAAGATGCCTCCAATGTCCACTGCTGATTAAAATCACTGTTGTTGTTATGGGTTTTATGGCCTGCTGATATAATAATGCATGTATGCACTCAGTCTTTAGCACATATGCACAAACAAAGTTCAGTTAGGGTTAGGGCCTTTTTCTTTCTCTGTGTCTGCCTTGTTCTCACAACGTACCTCCATAAATTTAGTTTCTGTTGTTTGCGCAAGTCACAGAAAGAATGAAATGAATGTAGATTAGGTGATTGAGTAGCAGGTGCTTCAAGAATCTAATCCAAACCCAGTTGTTGAGATAAAACAGCTTTTACAGCAGTGGAAGTGTAGTGATTTAAACAAGGCAAAGTTCTTATTTTATGCTATTGTATTCAGCAGTTGCCTTACTTTGATTATGAAAAGGTCACTGATAATTAATCATTGATAGGTCTGCATAAATCTTGAGTTTCCTTTCTACTGTGATACAATATAATTTGCATAAAACTCAGGCAAATAGAAATGTGTTAAGAAGTCTGTAAAGTTGGATAAACATTGCGTTAAAAGTAGAAGGGGTTTGGATGATTTCAGTCTCGACATGAGTGCTGGATTCGTAATGTATAATTCATTACAATATTTCCTGATAGAGAGTATAATTATATTTCTCCCTATTCATACTTTATGAAACTGCAAAGTTAAATTATGTGGGAATACCTTATGAGCACTGAATATTTTATCTGGACTCTTTTCAGTATTTGTTAGTTTATTTATTTATTTATTTTTTATGACAGGCTATTTATAGCCGGCTCTTTTATTGTTTTGTTGTATAATTCCAATTAAAAGATGAAATTTGGTCTCAGAGTTCAAATGTAATAATTATTGCTGATTTATCTGACAAAATAATGATCTTCTGTCGACAGTTTAACAACAGTGCTGTTGCTGTGAACTCTGGCGATATTACACATAAAGATAAACCACCACAATTCACTAAAAAATGTTCTGAATATTAATTCAAACTCAGATATCATATATATAGCTGATATATACATATAGCCTTTTCTACACTTCCTGTTGATTAGGTTTCGAAGTGTTTGTGTTGACATTACATCTCAGCAAATACCAGAGGGAATTTACTGAGAACATTCATTTAGACTAAAGAATGAACACATTACATTTTGGTGGTCAATGGAAAAAGGTCACTAAATTACAAAATCATACACTAATGGCACAAGTCAATTTCACTGTGACATCATCATGTTCTGCAAAACAAAACAAAAACACTCAGGGAGAGATTTTGACCATATTTTTCTGCAATTTGGCAGGTTGGTGGAGACAGTCAACTGTAATATAACTGTAATAGTTTGGGTCCATTTCCGACTGTGGTGTCTAGGCCATATGGAGCATTTTTATTCAGTTTGGGCTTTTAAAGACACTACAATTAGGATATTGAATTGTACCTACTGACAACATCCTATTTGTTCAGAAAACAGATTAATACCCAGGGAAAGTGTATCTCTGCACCCTCTAAGTTATCACATTGTTCAGTACTAATGCTGATTTTTGTACCTTCACTTAACTTCTTTTCAACCATGGCATAGAGATGAAAATGTATAACTATTGGAGGGCTGATAAACAAAAGGCAAACACTACCACTGGCACACAAAATGCAATCTCAAACCCATTCCCAATTATAATCACTGAGGTGGTATCTACCTGAGTAAGTTTGTGCCCCAGTCAGAGGACCCCAACCCCAGTTGGTCTCGCACCGCAGCTACTGAATTCCCAATTCAGCTGCTGGTGTTAAGGTGGACTACAGACCTATTGCAACCAGCTCCCGCAGGGCACAGCCTAGCCTGGCCCTCTAAACCAGCCGCTCCAAACTCACAAACAGCTCAGCATACTAAAGCATTTTCCTTTCATATGTCTTATCTACCACACTCTCCCAAGTGAACTCGACAAAATATAGCCCACAATCTGCTGAACCTCTGACCACATGAAGTACAGTAAATAAATGAAACTTTCAGATTTAAGTCCAGTTTGCTGACCAAGCTGGTTTTGTGATATACCCCTAAGGATTCAGCACATTGGTGTTGTAAGTGGGTGTAGCTCATAGGAGCAGAGATTTAAAACTTTAAATGTGTGTTTGTGGACTTTAAATTAAATTCCCTTCTAGTGCAAGGTACTGGTCAGACACTCATTCTGTGTGCTGGCAGTAATGTATAGTGTGAAGTGAAGCTTTGACCAAAGTGCGACTGGGAACATCTTTCTCTCTCTCTCTCTTTACTTAACTGAATATCTGGTATTTCTGCTTGCTCTAATCTTTTCCTTCACTCCCCCTCCTTCACTCTGTGTAAGTCCCTTTCACTGCAACTGCAGTGTGAATAAGTTCATGATAAAATTCCTGACTAGTATTCAGTTGGTGACGATGATTTTACATGGTAGTTAGATTGAGATAAATACAAGATTAAAATGCATAAATCATTTCGAGTCAAAATATGTGCCTTTAAAAAATATTTCATTGGTTTCAAGTGTATATTTGAGCATTGATGACCTTCAGGAATGAACAGAGAATGAGGAGTTCAATGGGGTAAAGCAAAAGACTCAGCCTTGTGTGGGGCTGGTTATAGACTTCTACGGAAACCAAGAATGGCTATATATTATTTATTTATTTTATTGCCATTTTCTAATGATTACTACTTATTTTCTCGATATAACAAAATCAGTTTTCTCATGATAACGCATTAATATATTTCGTTATCTCGATGTAACAGAAGACTTTTGTTGGTTTGTAAACACAGGAAGTCACATGTGTACGGCCGTACCGATGTGTGCAATGTGTAGCCTACTATTCAGTTTGAGCATGGGGCAGTAAAGCAGTCAGTCCACTTGCTTTATTAGCCTCCTGTTACCAAGATACAGCAGCTAACCAACTGCTGCTACTTCCTGCAAGTGGACGTGATTCCACCTGTGAACCCTGTTGCCAGGCAACCATGTCGTCATGTTTGACAATAAATTATTTCGTTACAACAGGATAACAAAATAAAGTCATATATAATCTCAAATGTCACTGACTGACTAATATTGTGACCATTTTTTCAGGGGGTCTGCAGAGCCACACCTCCATCACTGCAAATTAACTATTCATGTATCATTATTACTGAAGGAGGCTGAATAACGAAACATAAGACAAACTGAGCAGAGAGAGTAGGAGAGCTGGAGGGAGAGAGAAAAGTCATTGGTAATAAGGCCTCGTTCTGAACCTACTTATCAAACAGAGGGAGTAACACATAAAAACGTTGCCGTTAATGAAAGTCTGGTACATGCCAGAGCTGGAAGTCAGTACGAGCTAAACTATCATGGATCCCAGACTGAGATGGCGAGCTGTGTGACAGACAAAATAAGAATTGTGGTCTATGTCAAAGCGGGTGCTCTGTTAGCTCTCCTGGGCATGCTTTGGGTTTAGTCTTCGACCCAGTGGTTCAGGTTCAAGTTCAGCCTGTGGTCCTTTGTAGCAGTACTAGATGTAGACATCCTCTCTCTGTCTCTCTGACTGAAATGATGGCAAAAGTAAAAAGAAAATATGTCACCACCACCACCAGTATCTGTCTTATACATTCTCATTTGATCATTATTGTTATTATAAATTTATACTCATATTAATATTAAACATTAACTTCACTGAACTGATAATGAGATTATCTTTCTTTGGCTGAGACTCACCAGTATCAAGCCAGTGGAAAGAGCACAGGCAAAAACACAGATGAGCAAAAAAATCTCACATTTGAAATAAACAAGATTGTTCCAGTGTTGACAGAACACATCACTCTTACTAAGAAGGTGATTTTAAGGCCTTGAAATCTCTACAACCTTCTCTTTCTTGCCTAGAATTGCATTCCCTGTCACCACTGTAACCTGCAGGATTTTCCATTCATTATCTTCATTTAACAAAGATGCTCCTCTTGATGAGGTCTAATCACCAACTACCCTGTCTTTTACTAACCTCAATAGGTACTTCTACAGCCTTTCAAATGATTGCCTTTTATTAAAATGCTCTTTATTCTGCAGTTAATTATGGAGTTGGCACTACAGCAACTACACACTACTGTAATTCAGCTCATTTTATACTTGGTTTATTAAGCTAAGGATAATCAGATGGGGGTTGAATAGTAATGTAATCCAGTAAATGGTGTCCTCATTAGAGCTTCACCGAACAGGGAGTGTTTTTACAAAGTAGGTTTAAAAAGTTAACCAGACACCTGAAAATAATTGCTGTGTATTCATGATGCTGAATACATTTTTTAAAAAAGAAAAAGAAAAAAGAAAATGTTCACAAATATAATTCAGTACAGCTACTGGTGACAGTTGATGGTCAGTAAAATTGGCATGGGGGGGGGACTACTTTTTGAACCTGCCTGGAAAACCTTCTAAAAACCTTCTAATCCTGTTGGGAAATGAAAGTAAAATGCTTTAAAAAAAAAAAACTAAAAAAAACCACCACCCTGAGTGACATTTGCAAGATGAAAAGACTTTAGGGGCACGCTCACATCACTATTTTCCTATTCTCCCAGTAGTTTGTCTGTGTATTATTAAGGGATGTCATTAAAATTTTGGTGCAGCACTGATGAATATCTTAATTTCCTGAAAGACTTCAAGACAAACATAATTTATTGCAGATTACATTTTATGCAGAGGCTCATTTCAGCGGCCGAGTGAGCGGACATTAAAGCATTGAAAATTACTGTGGGCTGAACCACTTTAAACACACTCTGGGTCTATTGTTGCTCTAATTTGACTTGATGCTCCACTTCCTGCATGGAGTGACTGTACTGCAGGTGGTCCCTTTTAATTTTACATATAAAACAACTTGTCAGCGTCATTGTTCAGTATAATTACTAGGTGTTATGATGTAATTAACAAACAGCTCTCAAGCGCAGACGCATCTTTAATGACGAGGGGAAATAAGAACTTATTCTTTAATATGTATTTTGAGACCCAAGGCGTACTCTCCTTAATCAAATGTGAAATTGACTGATATACCTGCCAAGTCATAAGTGCCCCTGCTTAATAAAGGCCACATTAAGCACTCATCTTTGCGTGCATACGTAGTGTCAGATCCTCGCAGGGTATCTCAAACAGGATGGCAGGACGTGCAAAAAGCACAGCGTGTGTGGCTAGAAGATAAGTGTTGACCTCATAGAGCCAGGGCTGACGTGAAGGAGCTCTGTCAAAGAGCCAACCATGTGGAGAAGAAAGCTGCTCATCTTTCTAGGTCACAGAGAGCATGTGAGTGTGCTCCAAGCTCCTTCAGCTGGACTGAATGATTTATTACTCAGTCAAGAGTCAAGAACAGAGAGAAGGGGAGTAAGTACTAAAATATGGAAGGAAATAAAAAAATGCAAGGAGGGAAGATGAAAATAATGAAATTTATTCATATGCTGTGACATGTTCTGAAAATTGCTATAATATGGTATATAGAAACAGGATGAAAATGAAAGAAAACTTAGCTGGAAAAGAATGTGTGAGAACTGTCCAATTATAGAAATGAAGGAATTTCAAACACAACAACTAAAGAGTAAAAGCAGATTGAATAAATAAAACTTCAAAAAGAGAGTGTAAAAGAGAAATAAAACAATGAAACTGAAAAAAAAAGTTCTCTGAGAAAGTGATCACAAAAATGCTTTCAAATCAAAGTCCTTGGGAATATTCAGTGCCAAAATTTCTTTGACAGGCATAAGAAAGTTGAAAGTGTTAACCACAGATTTTAAACAGCCTCCCACAGTCTCACGTCTGCAGGAGGTATGCGTTTTATTTTATTTTCAAGTCTTAAATGCAAACGAGTTTAAAAAAAGAAGAAGCATAAAACAGAATAAAATATTTGAAGCTAAGACTCAAAGGGTCTGATCCCTATGACTGGTGTTAAAGCCTGCTGTGTGGGTGGTTTTGTAAAAATGCCCAGGAATAAATGTATCACTCTTGTTCCAAGCTAAACCTATTAAACTAGTTAGGACCAAATCTGCAACAATCTGATGTAATATTTTTTCATACAACAACACAAACACTGGGTCATTACACTCATTTACCCAACTGTGTTTCAGCCTTTACATTACAGTGCATTGATAATTGTTTTCTTTTTACAACTTAGGTGTTTTGTATTCAGAGAAAAAATAAAATCATGCCACACACCAAAAACCACAAAACACCAAAATCTCTAAATTTCATGGCAATGCATGGCATTATCAACTATAAAAGGTGGGATCATCTGTTAATGAAAGGTCATCTAATTTATGTGGAGTGTCACTCATGTTATTGAACCCAATGAGTTCAAAGTTTGTTGCTACCAGTGGGTTCTGTGAAAGAGTGCTACGAAAGCACAAAGACATGTGCCACAGAGTTTCAAACAAAGGTTTAGTTCAGAATCTGTCTGATGTTTTTTTAGGAAAGATGTTAGAAATGAAATTAGAAAATTACATAACCTATCTAATAAGACAGTTTGTTAAACCTTCCTGCACAAATGTCTTCTGAGTTTCATTCTGCTGAGAGATAAGGTTAAATCTGTGTCTATTCTAATGAAGCCATGAAAAAAAAACTGTCTGATCCATCATATCTTAATTTGCTTTTTTACACAAGGAGATCAAATTTCCTGTAAGATAATAGCTAAAAAAAATTGAAGTTGATCATCACAGCTCATAGACAAGCTGGTAACCGAGGCAACCACATTACAGCAGTTTAGTTCTATGGCGTAAAATGGTTTAGGGATTGTCCTGTAGTCACCTGAGTCAGTCCCAACTATAAGCTGTATCAAATAAGACAGTTTCAAGCCCAATCTTGAACATAGAGACAGTGACTGCCTCCTGTACAGGGGATCTTCAAGTCCTTTGAAGCACCCGCTTTCCTCACCTCCTCTGTAGGGGCCAGTGTTCAAATTTGGACTCAGCTTCAGCTGCATTGACTGGCTATGTAAAATCATTTTTGTGTTTGTATAAACAAACTGCAGCAATTTAATGCTGTAGTCCTGCATTGTACATGTCCACGTGATCTGTTGCTTGGTAACCAGTAGCCAAACTCAGCCTGACTACTTTTAATTCAAGTGACTGCCATAACATAATGACACCAATTAGTGTGCAATTATTCTGTCATTTTTTCTTCTCAATTTTTGATCTGTTAGCACATTTCGGTTGGTAAGCAACAGAAACGTCGAGCGATTCTAACCACGTTATACTGGGAGCAGGCTTTCAGAGCAATTAACCTAGTGTTAATTAAAACAGAGTTGCCCACAGTTAAACAGGCGAGTGGATTAATCGGTATGGCACAGAGGGGACTATATGGTGCTTTATTAAACCAGTGTAGAACCTGCCAAACTACGTCTTTAGCACTGATAATATGATGGTGTTCATAGCGAGCAAAAAGCTTTTTACTGAATCATGGGTTTCTTTGCTGTGGGCTTGTGTTGCTCCTCAAGGTCTTTTCCCATGGAACTGAGTTCAGTCAGCTTCCACAGGTAAAAATGCGACTTCTAACCAGTTCAGTTACTTTGAATACAACTTCACATCCTTGCATATCAGCAAGCTGATAGATATGACCATCAGGTGAAGCAGTGAGGCGGAGAGTACTTCACTCTTACAATGAGAGAAATGAAGGAAAAATGGCATCGGAGGAAAATACAATCGATGGCGGACTATGAGGTGTTGATGTTGCATTACACAGATGTACTGTACACAGATGCACTGTGTGTTGCAACATTTCCTACATTTGGTCTGGTGAGCGTTCACACTGCATACAAATCGCACCAGGGTTCACTTGCAAGCAATTTGAAACCCACGTTTCCCATGAACTCTGGCCTGTTTAACCTTAGGGTGTATTCAGACCTGTGGCTCATTTGCTTTGTTCCCATTCAGGAGCTAAAATTATACAATTGTTTCATGCGGTCCAAAGTAAACAAATGCAATGAGTGAAAGAACTTTTCTCTTATTGGTCAGGAGGAGGTTACCTGGGAAAAACAAAAACCATGGAATAGAGGTCTCCATGGGCCTGAAAATTAAAACCTGACCCAGCCCGAACTGCGGTTGAAGCCTGGACCCGACTTGACCCAAGTCATTTGTGTATATTTTCAGCCCAAACCCGGCCAGAAAAAAAAGGGAAGCTGACCCGAGTCATCCTATATATTTACATCCTGAACCAGTTCATCCGGTCGGCCCGGCCCGTTGAGAACTATGGAACATCAGCAGCATGTTGTGTATTGGGTTGGTTGCAGAGTTGATTACATTCCCACGGCAAACGAACCGCTCCAGGGCAAAAATGGACGCAAGCCGGCCTGCTTGTTTTATCCCGCATCCGAGCGTGATTGCTGTGTTCACATATGCCAAACAAACCGATGTTTGGGGTCAAGTGTTCCCCATTTCGGAACAACTGAGCGAGGTCTGAATACACCCTTAATCACAGAGCCAACATTGATAAAAGTTTAAAAGCTTAATGTGTAACACTCTGTGTACCACAAAAACACACTGCTCCCCACCTATCAAACACTGCCTTTGCCTTATTTTTGATTTTCATTCACTGTCTTTGTTCAAAATTAATCTCTATCGTATAATGATTCATCTTATATTGATTTTCTGGTTTAGTTCAGTGACTAGACTAACGCCTTTTTATAGGGATTTTCAAAAATCCTATGTGGTACATTTACTTATGTTCCATTTAGCTCAGGTAGAAGTGGTAGAATGCCAACAGCTGAATTTTATGGAGCTGTATTGGTGGCAGGTAGTGATATTGAGGATTATGGCCTGTTGTTCGGTGTCTCTCTGCCATTGATATTTAACATACTCTACTTTACATACATAAGCTGATAAACCTGAATCTAAATTAACTTGAAAAGGCAGAATGTAATTAATTCTCTTCTGCTAGTACCACTTCTTTTCCTACAGGGCACCTTTTGTCAATACTCAATACACACAGAGAACTGTATTGGTTTTGACGATTCCTTTTTAAAAGAAAACCACTGAATGAGATCATCTAAAGCAGTGTGATGCATCAATCTAAACCTTCATTCACAACTGATTTATTTTCAGAATTGTTCAGCTTTTTTACATCACGATGCTCTTCACCACCGCTGTAAGGGCTGTCCTCACTGCAGCCTGAAAAAGTCAGAATGAGGCTGAATTGGTATAAATGGTAAGGTTTGTCTTTTCCATCAATTATTGAGCACAGCTAGTACTCATGCTGGTTAAAATGAGACTAATTAATTTGTCCACTGATGGGACTACTGATCAAACTCTCCTACTTGAACTTGCATCTCATACAATGCTGTTCAGAGTCAACGTATTTCTGTGTATCACATCCAACATAAAAAACGTCCAGTTCAGGGCAAACACTTTGGGTCTCATATACTAAGATCCCAGATAAGGGGAGCTAAATTGCGTGCCCCTGGTAAATTTTTCTTCATTTAGCACACGCAAAACAGGTGATCTACTAAGAGTAACCCGCCAAATGACAACACGTGCAAACCGCAGTATTTAAATTAGGGTTTTGCGTGAACGTGGTAATCGTTTCCACCATGGAGAGTGTGGACAGAGAGCTGCAGCAGAAGAAATGTGGGGGGTTATCTGTGAGGAAGTAATTGTGGTTGGTAAAACAGGAATAGAACAGATGAAGTAAAGAGAAGATGAGGAGATAGAAGGCGAAGAAGAAAAGAAAACTTGGTTTATCATTAAACCTCAGCAAACGGGGAAGAGGTCTGATCAGTGTTGAACAGCAGGTGCTGTGCACTGTAGCTGAGCAGGTAACTGGGATACCCTCTGTCATTCAGCTCAGGTAGGATCACACTTGGATCTAAACGGCCTGATCAGAAAGATCAGAGGATGGGGTGAAGGCAGTGCTGACGTCTCTCAGTCCTGGTCCAAGAGCTGAGCAGCCAAGCACTGGAGAAGGAGGAGGGGAGAGGAGCGCACGGGAGGAGAGACATGCAGCATGCGTAATGCCGCTCAAAGGACTTTTGACACACATGAAAAACTACTACAATTGGCTGGAATGACCCAGACTCGGGGGAGCGTAGTGTTTTTACTATCCATAAATAATAAAGACCACAAAAACAAAAAACGCAGTTCAACTCAGCTAATGAATCCTGTGCAGGTGTCCACACTTACAGAGCAGTCCACTGCGCTTGTGAATTTCCAACCATCTCCTGGGAGAGATGCACTTCAATGATATTATACTAGGTGTGCATATATGAAAACCAAGCCAACTTCCTGGTTACATGTTGAGGCACAGAGTGCATTTAGTGAATCTGTTGCCTCCTCCTTTTGCTTCCGTTTTTCATCCCTTATTTAGAGATATCCTTTCTCCTTCTCAGCACATCAGCATTCTCTTTCTCTCTTGCACGTTTTCAATCTCCTCTCATACCCCACATATGAAGTTTCTCTCTGCTTTTGTCTGTCAGCCTACCATGCCAATGTTTTTTTCCTTTTATTTTCCCCCCTCACAGTAGGGCAGAGGCCACTGATACAGATTTAAGGCAGTCGTGGCTATAGTGAGTCTGTACTCCATCATATCATCCATATAGGCTCTTCTCATACACCTTGTGAATGTTAAGCCTTAGCCACTGGCTTTTACAAAGCCATGATATAGAGATTAAAAAAAAAAAAAAAAATGCTAAATGATGGGTCCAAGCCTAACCATGTCTCACAAATGCAGCGACTCCATTTTGAGCATAATTGGATTTCCAGTAGAATTCACGATATTGATCTATCACATTGGCAATAGGAAGAAGGATTTCAGACAAAAATTAAAAAAAAAAAAGGAAAAAAAAGTATATTAAAAGTGGATTTATGTCATAGGAAAAAGAGCACTAGCAGTAAAATGAGTTACACAAAACAAGTATACAAAATTTATAATCACCACCCGTGCTGTCACTTAATATTTATGAGGCGTATTAATGTGCTGCATGAGGCAGCTCTTTTCCAGACAACACTCCAGTCATCATCACTGATCTCCCCCCCCCCATTT
>OMNW01000788.1:8524-51813 GCA_900303245.1 Selene dorsalis | reverse complement strand
TAGCAGTTCAAAACAACCACAGTGTTTGCTGCAATTTCCGTTACAGCCTCCATATGTGAAACCACTGCAAAGTCGTCCTCAGGCATTTCACATTTGACATTTCACACTTTGCTGATATCTAAAAGATCATAACACTGTTTCCTGTTGTAAGATGATAAATCCTTGACATTTATGGCTTGTTATTCCATCCTTATTGTAATGTTGCCAAATTGTATAAACTGCGAATACATCCACGTGTTCTTTTTTTTTTTCTTTTTTTACTGTATTTAAAAAAAAAAACTTTATGGGACTGTAGCTGGGAGCGAAAAACAATCTGTCTATTTGTGGTGGTATACAAATAAAACTGCACCTTTGCATGAAATTTAATGAATGCTGTAATTCCAGAGAAAGGAAGGAAAGCCAAGTACGGGGTGAAGAACATTTTTAGCCTGTGGCTAAACTTTCAAAAATGACTTATCTTCAGTCGGCAGAGGTGTAAACAAAGCAAACATGTCCAGCATGGTTGGAACACAACTTGACACAAGCTAATAAAGCTGATGTTAGAGTGGTTTCAGGGAGCTGCTGCTCTGAGGGGAATATTTATATCAAAACTGGCAGCATTAGCAGCTCTCACTGTAGGGCAGCCAGCACTCTTCCTCACCACACAACGACAAACAAAAAGCAGGGATCTTACTAGTTGAACAGGTAGAGCTGTGACTCCTCCGGGATTGTGATGGCAGGGAGGTAGCTGCTTTCTAAATCCTGTGCACGGTGCAAAACAGTGCTGGTGATTAGGATGCAGCGTTTGGGGAGAATACAGAACAACTTCTTCTACTTTCCCTGAGACTCATGGTTTGAAATTATTGATCTGTATTGTACAACCATTCCCATAAATCATTGAAAAGGTCAGCCATCATCCTTCACTGAAAAAGAAAAGCGTTACTGTTCAAATATAGATTTATTTCCATATTCCTTCATACAAACATTTTCCAAAAAAATAAACTGTTGATAGGGATGAATCAATATAAGTGCACAGTCATAGCTATGAACCACAAAATGGTCAAAGAGTGAGTAAAGCTGTGTGATGATCGGATATAAAGCAACAGAAGGGAAACCTCAAGGTTGACACAGAATAAGAAAAAGCTGTTGTTGTTGTGTCCCTTCCACTCTGCATTGGTCTCCAACACCTGAGTTGTAGAGGAGCAAGAGCTCTCAGCACTCTCGTCAGGTAGAAGTACATTGGAGAGGTTTTGCTCCTGTGTGCAAAGACTCATTGGATTAGAGAAATAATTACGGGCAATTTCATTCTGACTTCATCCCCGAATGATTAGACTGCAGGTGCAGCTCCGATGCAAATGTATCCATCATTACTAGTCACTTAATCTTGGGTTGAGTGTGTAAAACCTTTTTTTTTTCCTTTGAAAGAGGGAGAAAATCTGCCAGCGGGGCCAGCAATTTTCACTTGTGTTCAATGCAAATCAACTAGTGGAGATGTTGTTTTGACCCTTGCTTGACTAATGCACTTAAGAATGGAACAAGTGCCACTCCAGATGTCAGAGCGCTTCCTCTCACTTCATTCGTTTTAAGATGAATTCTTACTCCATCTGCGGTCATTTATTTGCAGTGTGCCAAGTGCACACCGGCTCTTTGTTGAGTAACTGTCCCCTCACCCACACATACTCTGTATGTGAGCACGAAACCGAGGATGACCATCCACTATCAGTTAACGAAACGCTCCTCTTTGATTTCATGTGTTGCGTTCAGGTGGTTGGCCAGCTCTTGCATCACAGCATCTTTTCCAATCTGATCGTTCCTCCTCTTTTCCATGATCACGTCCTCCAGGCTCTGAAACTCCAGGACGTGGTTCTTCTTTTCTGAAAAGAGTAATTTTAACCTGTACGGCTGCTTTCCGATCCGTATCTCCCCTCCGATTTTGAACTCCCTTTTGCCAAAGCGGCACCAGGCGGCAAAACACTCCGAGTTCCTCCAGTACAGCTCTTGGTCTCGCGAGCCCACATGGTCCAGAGCGTTGCGCACGATCACCTCCGGCGGGAGCGCACGGTACCTGTAGAGGCCGTTCACTATCCTGCCTTTTTTGCCCTGGCTCACGTCGGCGAGAAAGTTGTTCTTTATCTCAGCCCGGTGCAAATGAACCACCTGGAAGTCCCCGACGTACACAGCCCAGTGTGGGTACTGCCCGGTGGCCACGAACTCCAGGAGGTCTCCCGGTCTGCACTTGTTCTGGAGACTCTCCGCAGAGTGCGTGGCGGTCCCGCTGTGCCTCTCGTAGACGCTCTCCTCCCTGTAGTAGATCGCGCACTCCAGCTCATCCTGGGGGTCGAACGGCTTCTCTTCGTGGTTCACCGTGTGGCTGACAGATGAAAAGTGGTCCAAATTGTCGTCCTGATCGTCGTCGTCATCGTTGGAGAAAATGTACGAGACGCCGATCCGCGGTCCGTCGTCGTCCGGGTCGAAGCCATTTGGGTCCGACGTTGGCACCTCTGCGTAATTTAAATGCGTAAGTTTCTCCACCTGGTTCCCCATAAGGGTGACAGGTGGATGAAGGGAGGGGGGAGGCTGAAGCTGAACACGGGAACAGGATCCACCTGTTCGATAGGCGCACTCACTTCACCGGGGAGGAGACGGAAGGAGGCGCGGGGCTGTGCAGCGTCTTAACTAAATCCAAAACGGGAGAGACGGCACCAATAATCCATGTCCAGCTGTACGCGTGCTCCAGATGGACACCCACTGAGGCCGCCTGCACAGACACATGGAAGACGGTATCTTAAACAGAGAGTTCACAACACGAGTGAAGTCAAAACACAACGCATAGACATTCCCAACAGGTATGACCTGACACACCTGTTGGCTCAGCGTTTCCACCGAACTCACACAATAACTCCTGCCACGTTGACTTTGTATGGCTACACCCTCACCCTGTGCGATGACTCTCTCTCTCACACACGCACACACACGCGCACACGTAAGTCTACCTTAAGTGTGCACGAGAATTATTCCGCCTCATTTTTCAGCTGGTCAATCCACATTAAAGTGACCGAGCAGCGGACACGCGCTCACCTGCAGCTCAGCTCGTCTCTGCAGCTCCTTCACTCTCTGCTGCGGTCACATGTGTCAAATCAGCAGCACTTTGAGATGAAGGTCCGACAGCTGCTCTTCCTTCCTGTGTGGTTTGCTCTGCCGTACAGACTGTCTGTAGTGGGCTGTGAACCACAGTGTTTTGTTGCAGCGAAACTCATCCAGGACCTAGTGACTGCTGGGAGGTGTTGCCATTTAAAGCGACAGTACGCCTCTCTGCCTCATTTCCATATTCACCCCAATTTTGTTTCAACAACCAGATACAGAAGCTACAAAGAGGCTGAGATGTTTCTATAGTAATATTATTTGTACAAGGGGCCAGACAAAGTAAAATTCATTGAATCAATTGGGAATGTTCACAATAGTATGAGCTTCTATATTAAAACTATGTATTTTAAAATTTTAGCCCATAAAACCAAGATGAAGAATGTCATAGTGATGCATAGGCCTAATTGAAAAAAAAAAGTGCATTTATCATACACACAGACACACACACACACTCACAGACACACTTGGAGTCCACATGTAATCAATAGAGTGATCTTTCAAAGTGAGAGGAGGACCCCTAAAGGTGAAAAACAATTAAAACACACAGTATATCTTGATTATTAATCCATACATTTTCATTAACAAAAGCCGTTTCAATGCATTTTCTACAAAAGCCTGAGAGCCCATAAAAAGGGCGGAGGAATAACATCCATCTAAAGACTTCCTGTCTGATGTTATCACCACTGGATGATGAGCTTCAGATCAAAATGATGAGGGGAAATGTGACTTTGTTTTGGGAGCAGCAGGTAACAGGAGGTAAATGTTTGTAGTGGTCAGAGAAGCAGTCAGTGATTTCAGTATTTACATACAACTCAGGAAGTTGTGCAACAGGGTTTAAAAGTGAAATCAGATTATAAAGTGAAATCTCCTCTGCAATTTGCATAGCTGTGTGTAGTTTACAGCGATTCCCAGCGTGATGTAATCGAACGACTGCTACTCAGGAGTAAATGCCGTTATGTGCAGATGTTTGTCATTCTGTGGAATAAGAAATAACATCTAAAAATCTATTTGATAAATCAAGAGCACACACTGTATTTGATTTTCCAGAATCTAAACTGAGGTTATGTCATTTTAAACAACCAGAACTTGACTTGATCTGATCAGCGCTGACTTTACAGAATGTTATTGAGCTCTTACTGCGTTTCTCATTGAGACAAATATCAACTTTGCATTGGAGTGTTACATGTCGCCTCAAAGCTTCCTGAGCTATACAGTATTTGAAAGTATATCTGAAATGCACTCTGTCTGAATTCAACTTTCCATTTCAAACATGACTTGTCATATGAAGGAGGAAAGTACAGGTGTAAATAATGACTGGTGTACAAGTGAGATCTCCCAGTTAAGAGTCATGGCAGCATGTAAAATACCAGGACCCTGACACTGAAGCAGCTGAATGGGATTCAGACATCATTCATTACAGTATTTACACCTGTGTTTCTCCTACTGTCAAAATGTCTCCTGACTGCAGTATCTGAGCGTGAACACAGGGATCCTGAAGCAGGAGGCTCGTACAGGTAGATTTACACAGTACAGACGGTAAACAGTTGGTCGTCCACCTTACACTATTTTCTGGAAAATTCTGGTCTCACCTGAAGCTTAAAATACTCAACTCTGCTCTATAGGAAACTGCTATATTCACTTCAGAGAGGAGGGTGATGTGGAAGAGAGACCCCCTGACAAAGCTGTTAGACGGTTCTCAACTTTGTCAGGCTCCTTTTTGATGGGAGTGTCAAACTGTTTGGATTACCCCCCCCTCCCCCAAAAAAAGAGTAGCCCCTGGATCAAACCAGAGTTCAGTGACAGTCTTATCTGAACCCTGCTGTTCTCCTCCCTTCCTCTTCATCCAGCTCTGGCACTGCCCAAGCCAAGGACTCCTGTGCCAGAGAGCGAGACTGTGCTCACTTCCAGCAAGAGGTAAAATCCTGCCTGGACAAGTCAGATATTGAGGCTTACAGTGTCTCAGGCAGCCATTACACCTACTTGTTGGAGCTTTTGAGTAGATGAATGTGAATTCCAGATCAAACATAACTAGAAGACAGTAAACATCTATGGGGAATTGATTGCCCCCCCCCACCCCCAAGCATTGCCTGTCTGTGCAAAACTGTGATTGAATTTCTGAGGTTATTTACAGCTCCGGATCCCTCAAAAGAAACACCTTAATGGCTTTGCTTGTGATATGGTGAAAGCAATGCTGATGGTTGTTTGTGCGCGCACGTTCCACAAATTGAACGGTTGTTCAAAATTACCTGTGACTTAACATGTTGTGCAATAAACAAGATTAGAATTCACAGGGAGGTAATTCAAAATGAAGCCGAGTGGAGAAATGAATGAATCAACATTAGGTAGATCATTTGTTGCCAGTTAATAACTTCATTGGAGAAATGCTCTTAGTGCTGCGTGACTCCCTCTTTGGAGGGAAGGAGCAATTAGGGATTTTTTTTTTTAAATGCCTGATGCAAGGTTATTAAAAGATTAGCTTTACCTAGTTTCATCTCAACACAGCCTTTGTTTGTTTCTCTCTGGAACAAAGACCTTTCACAAGTGGTAAGAGCAGGCAGGAAGGGAGATTTAATCACATAAGTGCATTCCTGCATACGTTACTGAATGGTTTGTTTATGAATATCACAAAACTTGTTTCTTTGTGTTAGTTCTTCTGTTGTCTCCAGGTTCCTCCCTCA
Organism: Selene dorsalis; assembly: GCA_900303245.1. Taxonomy (NCBI): domain Eukaryota; kingdom Metazoa; phylum Chordata; class Actinopteri; order Carangiformes; family Carangidae; genus Selene; species Selene dorsalis. The sequence goes on along the minus strand of OMNW01000788.1, from coordinate 46,012 downwards.
CTTGTTTGCAGTGAGAACCCATCTTATTTTGAAAAGGACAAACATGGCACACGAGGATTTCAGCAGTTCCAATATTCCTTCACCTTTAATTGGAGGTGAAGGTAAATTCATTGATTTATATTTCTAAATACATGTTCACCAACCTGAAAACTACAATGAGCACCTCCTGGATTTAATTACCAGTGATGGTAATTAGTAACCTGAAAACATACCTGGAGCTGAGATTTGATAATCCAGAGATGAGTTCTCGTCTTCTACTGTGGCTCTGCTGACTACATTAATCCTGGGTCCTCGCGCAGAGGCTGCTCTCTTGTGGTTCTATCAAATTACTGCATCATGTGTGACAGAAAAATAATTTAAAGGTTAGGTTTTTGCCTATCTCTAGATTACAGACACAGCCTTCATGGTGTTTATATAAGAAAAGTTTGAAGCTTTTATTCCCGTTCAACAAGACTTTAAAAGAGAGTGAAAAAAAGCTCCACTTGAAATACAAAAGTCATCATGTCAATAATCAAACACCATCCCACAGAGACTATTACTGAAAGCAGTGATGAAAACAACTGTCTCAAAATATGATGAACATCACACTCTTCTCTTACTATACAAATTATTACCAAAGCATTCTTTCTCTTTAATGATAAATAACTACGTCCGGTTGCTGTTTCTCTTTTCGCTCTGGATCCTTCTCCTCAGCATTTGGTCAGGAGCAAGGTCTGACTCTCTCACGTCCGTGTTCCCACAGCCCACCACAGGACAGCTAAGAGGAGAGAAACAGACAGTACAGTAACACATACAAATATCTCTCCATATTCACCTTTTGTTTGTCAGTGATTTGAGCCTTGACATGAGACCTGTCCACAAAAGACTTGTGATTTGTGAGAACCATCTTTATTTTCCTTCCTCTGCCATGGAGGCTGTGTGCTCCCTGTCTGTCTGTTTGTTTGTTTATTTAAGAACAAAATCACTCAGAAAGCATACAACGGGGGTGCAGTGCGGGCAGATCCAGACCATTTGTTTAACTCGTTTCTCTCTGTGGTCTGGACTATCAGACACGGTGTGGCTAATCTGGAGTAATGGGAAGATTCCTCATGAGCTGGGTAGAGGCTGTAGGGTGAGAGAGGTTGAGGGAGAGCACCAGGCCAGAGGGCGAGAGTGTAATCGATCACGCTGTGTTGCGGTGATCAGCCCAGCGGAGCAGGCTACACTGCCCACTATTTTATGATTTTTATGTTTTTGGCTCATTAACATTAAGAAAGTGTCTGATGAGCCAAATGTCATTCCATTCCTTATAATCATGCGTAACTTTAGAGATGAAGCAGTGATGACAGTGCTGTACATGCTTTGAATTCCTTAGATATAGTAACACAGTACTCTAAGATGAATGGATGGCATGCAGCACATCATAGGTTGCTCAACCCCGAGAGACTTGATACTTAGCATGAACTTGCTAAAAACTGACTTGTGAGCATATCTGTTGTTAGCACTGCCTCATTTATTAGGGTATAATTTTACATAATACATATTTTAAGTGGTCAAATGTCTGGTTGCCTTTGCTTCATTGGGCTCCCTTTTCTGTGTTTTATTCAAATCAATGAATAATACATTGTAGGAACCTCTTCAAACAACACACATGCACTGGTGAGTGCTGTTTGAAGCTTTGTTACCCATGAAGACTTGAATGATGATGGGCACTTCGGGGCTGCTACATTATAAAAGATAGCAATGAGTGATGAAATGCTGTTGTACCTGTAGTCAACAGTCATACACCTAATCAAGGAAAGCCCTCTTGGGTATTTCCTGCTATGACTGTGCATGTAAGGTGCGCACGGTGACCACAGTCACGACTCAAGACAATAGGCAGGTTTCGTTGACAACAACATACGTAGACAGGCACTGGGATTTCATCAGTGTTCCTCTAGGACAAGCCGCATTTAATTTGACTCCAACATCAAAGCACTATAATAAAGAAATTGTGAATTAAGGCAGACTGCTGGTCCCACGCCAACCCGCCGAGTTGTTTACTGCAGCAAAACCTAATTCAACTTTCTAACAGTCCTCCCAGGGAGATTGTCTTACCGGCATTTCTTTTTCTGGCTGTGCCGTGTTTTGATCAGACCTCGTATGGCTGCTTCATCATAGTGGTGGTTGCACTTCTTATTCTTAACTGGATTCACCATTTCCACCTTTAAGACAGAAACACAGAGGTGTGTTTACAATGACACACAGAAACACAAAGTGAGACAATTCTCTATATTTTCTCTTCTTCGGGTCTAATATATTATTGTCAGTGACCAGGTACAGACAACTAACAGACATCAGTGACAGTGTACATTTCTAAAAAGTAAAACAACACATCAACAAGGTAGAGCAGTGTACCTGTGTCAGTGGGCAGGTGAAGTTAACTTGACTCTGTGCGACAGCGATGTCCTCATCGAGCTCCTCCATGTCCTCTGCTGACTCTTGGCTGACTGAAAACACAAAACACATAGATACTATGCGGATGAAAGCATACCTATTGAATACTGTAACATTTCTCCACAGGCCGTAACACTTTCAGAGCTAATCCTGGATATGTTTTCAAATGCTCAGGAATCTTACTACAAAATTTAAGCCCCTATTCACATTAATAATTTGTCAGTTTCAAATTATAGCACCACTCACAAACAAGATACACAGCCACATGGATTTATATAGCACAGATAGCCTTGAGACATTACACCAACAGATACAGTTACCTCCCTGGACACACAAAAGCCTCTCCCACTGACACGGGTACAGACATCTAACATGCCCACCCACACATTAAACAATCTCCCCTGTTTTTAGTCCAAGTATTTATTGCTGTTGTTCCACCGCAGCTACAACTATTGAATGACTCAAAGGTCACTGGGGGCCTAGGGTGTTCAAGAAAACTCTACATGTTGCCCACTGAAATTCATCCATGCCACACTGCGATGTCACAGCCACAGCCGGGCCCACAGCTATGTGTCACCTCTAAAGTACATGCACCTTAATAAATAGCAGCATGAAGTGATAGTTCTGACATGAATTCAGCAGACAGCAGTGATGTCTGATGGGTTACTCCCTCTCAGAAAACATTGACTATGCATGAAACGATCTCAGCTCAGTTCACATCTTAACATTTTTTTTTTACTGGGTAACTTCATGCATCTTTTTAACCTGAGTCAACCAGGGGAAAATGTCATGGGCAAGTGCAGCAGCAAGTTCACTTGCAGCAGAATGGAGTCAACCTAAAAAGTATAGCATTGTCTGTGTGAAGCCACCTTTTTAATAAGGGGTGTAATGAGGACGACAATTAAAAAACAGAAAATAACAGCTACAGGGTGTCAGGCAAACATAATTATTCGGTAAACAAAGGGAGTTGTTTGTTTAAAATTAAGCTAATTATCCTGAAACCCATCCCAAGATTCCTCACTCCCCTTTGGTGAGAAGCTCTCCTGCAAGCACAGCTATTATCGGAGTCTATTATAAACCCTGAGTCCACTGCACAGTCTAGCAATGACAAAACTTAGACTACTTGTTTCTGTCTACAGGCCTCACCTTGGCCCAGGGTGTTTTTGATGCTGTCCTTGAAGGCCACAACTTTCTGGTGACTGTACAGATCAGCATCAGAGAGTCCCGCCGTTCTCTCTGTGAACAGCTCCCTCACTTTGGCTGACAGGCTGAACATGGCCTCTGGCTGCTGTGCGTCAACCTACAGAAAATGAAGTATGTTATACTTTTTCCATGACCTTTACAAATCAAAGTCAACTTCAGTGTTTAAAACTTAAACCTCCACACTCTAAAAACTCTGTGTACTAAATTACTTAGGAAAGAATCAATTTAACTTCTTGCACCATTAATTTACGTTGTTCTCCCACTAATGCAGTTTTAGCCTGACCTGTTCACTTAGTATAGAGGTAAACATGTTTTCCATTAATGTAATTAGGCTGTGCTAGATTGCTCTCACCTCAGCTGTGACTTGTTGCACAACATCAACAAAATAGTTTATCTCCCTGTCCAGTTTGGCACACTCCAGTATCATGGCCTCCATCTTTTTGATGCCAGGGTTCACCTCTTCATCTGAAACACAATGTTAGACACAGTGTTAGAGTGAGTCTTTAGCTTCCTAACTCATGAATAAGTGCAAATATCAAACGGAAAAGATACTCTTTTTCAAGTAAAAGTACTGCATGCAAACGTATAGTCATTTAACAGTAGAGATGTATTAGTAGCAGATGACCTGAATTATAATAATTGATTTACAAATGGATGATTATTAAGCTCAGTATCAGTGTTGCTAGCTTTTACCAACTGTTATGCACATATGAAATCAATAGTAACATCATAACCATGACGGACTGAAACAAACACAAGAGACCAACAGTGACCATTCATTCATTCAGACTGAGACTCTCCAGTGTAACTTACCCTGTGCTTCCGCTATGTCCATGGCAACATCGGTTACTATGTCCATTCCTGTCCCGATGTCTGTCTGACATGCCTTCAGGCTGGTCAGAGTCCCGTGGACGGCGCTCAGAGACATTACGATGAGTGACTTGTAACTTTACGACGCCACAAACATAACAAACGAAGCTAACGATAACGTTAGCCTAGCTTGCTAACGTCCTCTGTTTCTGCTCCGTTTGGTTTAACCGGTAAAGTGGCGAGCTGCTGTTGGTGAAATAGCACTTTTTTGTCTCGGTGTCTTGGTAAAAGTTAGTGTGAAATAAACACTGTACATGTAAAATACGCGTAACAAGCACAAATCACCCGCGAAACTACAGTTAACTCGTGCATCGGCTCATTTTAAGTTCCGGGTTTGATTTTCAAAGTAAAGGCCGCGGTCAACGGAAGACAGACAAAACAACAAGCACAAATATGAATGATTGTATTTATTAATGAATTTCATTTAGAAATGGTAAATGTGATAGTACACATAGTTGGCAAGTTAATTCATATTAATTGTTCTACCTATGTACAATCTCTTGTTAGTGCATTAAGACACATATGGTCTAAACAGTGAAATGTTAAGTAAACAGTCCAATAGGCCTTTTTCACAGAGAGCATTTCAACACATCACAGTACAAAAACCACAGGAGAAAAATAATATATATGATGGCTGCCCATCATGTAGCTCTTCCAGGCCTGGTAATATGCATGCTCGCTCACAGTCATACTGTTCAGGCTTACTGGCACAGAGCCATGTTAGTAACACTGTGCTTATCCCACTATGACGAGTCAAAATGTCAGCTGTGAAACAAGCCTATGGCAGCATCATTTTCTGATGATGTGGTTCATCCAGATCTTCACAATACTGTTCTGAACTCATCAAAAATGAAACTGGGCACATGGGCTTCAGCCACCTAAAAACGACAGAGAAAGCAGAGTGAAATGCAAGTTATAATTGTCCAGTGCACACACTAAAAATAGAAGGTAAAACTATCTATAGTAATGTCTCCTGAAAATATCACACCTTTACAACAATGCAGTTGCTAAACATATTTTCACACTGGCCACCGTAAACTGTGGTCAATAAAATGTTTTTAAAAAATTACTAGCAGCATCCAACAGCTCAAGGAAGCCATACCTTGCGTGACAATTTTGTGTATTTCACATAGTCTTCCAGGAACATCAGAGCTCCTACCACATCAGAGGGCATGTCAGGGATCTTCTGACTACAATGGATTAAAATGAAAACTCCAATGTGATTTCATAAAGCCATTACAGGATACACTACATAATAGTATTCAACTAATGTAATCAAAAAGGAAGTCTATTTAAAACCGCACAGCAATAAGTGTTCAAATATGTAATTTGATTAATAATTTGTTACCTTGTGCACTGCTCCATGATTGAGCGGATGAACTGACCAATGAGAGCCAAGAACTGCTGTGTGTATCTCGAGTGAAACTGCTTGAGGAGGGTGAGCATGCCAAGCACTAGTGGAGGCCAGTCAACTGGGTCAGTGGCTTTCCTGCAGGTCATTCCTGGAAAGACAAAAGCCATGAGTTATGAACATGTACGTGTGTGGATGCAGCCTTACATACACCATGACTGCAATGTCAAGATAACAATGATGCTCTGATTCATCATAATACACCGGTTTACCTGTTGCACTTATAAATTTACAATTGAGTTACTCATTGGCATCAGTACTTTGATTAGAGCTGTGTCTTGCCTTGGTTCTTGTTGTACTGAAGTTTAGGCAGCTGAGCAATGATAAAGAGGAAGTTGATGATAGGGAAGTAAGGCAGACGCTTGGTGGTGATGTAGATCTGGATGAAAATAAACAGAGAAAATGGTCAGAGCATCCTCCAAAGTATAACCAAACAAAGAAACACTAGAGACAGAGAGAGTGCAGGTGATTAACACAGGTGAACACACTTCTGTTTGCTGCAGTTTCTGAAGTTTAAAATAAAAATTAAAAAAAAAGAACAGATTTAAGATGTGCCACTTATCACATTGTGTGGGAGGGAGCAACCATAGTCTGCTCTGCACACCTTGTTGAGTGGGTTGTGAATGCCGCCAGCCTCCAGGTAGGCAGTGATCTCGTACAGAAGAGTGTTGTCCTCTTTAGGATAGGGCAAAGATGGGTCCTGGTAGTGGGCTTCTATGTCTGCCAGCAGAGACCTGGCAAGGTCACAGTCAGAGGTGACATTTAGTAGAAGAACAAAAAAGTTTTAAAGAAAATCTCAATTAGAGCAATTGTCTCGTTGTGAGCTATTATTTGTGTTGAAATCCTAGTTCTATTTTCTTCTTAAAGCAAACAGCATGAAATCATTATAACAGTACTAGCTCTTCAAATAGTAGAGATTTTTGCATTAGTACATAGTGCTTCTAATAATGAGCTGCTACTACAAGGCCATAACAATGTTACTATTAGCTTTCTAGCAACAGTGTAACAATAAACAGAAAATACATGGTGGTTAATAGAGTCTGGCAACATGGTGATTTACTGTGATAATCCCTAAACACCCTATTATTAGGCAGAGCATTAACAGCATTTTGCTGTGACAGAGATATTATTGAATCATAAGCATTTTACAGGGAGGCAAAACTGACTTGTTGAGGTTTTCCAGGGCAGCAGCTAAGTGTTTGGAGTCAAACTTGCAGGAGTAGTTCAGCTCATTGGCAATCTGCTGTCTGAGGATCTGCATCTGACCAACCTACAAGACACACCAATATAAACATTATTTTTTTATGCCATTTTGCCTTCTACTCTCTAACACTAGAGAATAACATGGACCTGTACCTTCATGATGGCCTCCAGGTATGCACCCCAGACCTTCTGTGTTTTGGCCACAGCACTTGCGTACACTTTGCTGGCATGAGCTACAGCCAAAAAAAATTAAAAATACAAAAATAAAATTTTTGTAAAAGGGTTGAAAATCCTGGCAGGTAGGAATATTTCCTAAATCCTACTTACCCACAATGCCCTGCACTGGGTTGACAGCCCCCAGCATCGCTTTAAAGACATCCACCACTGCTTTGTCCTTCAAGATGGTCTTCTGAATCATTGTGAGGAAGTTCTGATGGGAGAAACAGGTTGCTAATTCTAATATTCCAGCCTTACAGACGAAGTGACAGCGATTTGTTGATTAGTATTTCTCTCCACCTGTTTTTTACTTCATTCGTTGTGGGACAATTACCTGCAGTTCTTTGACAATCATGAAGCAGAGCAGGCGGTCCAGTCCATTAAGGCCAAAAGTACCCAGAGTGCCCTGGATCTCAGAGAAGAGCCTGTTGTTGGTCACCTCTTGGTGGCTCTTCAGGTCATACCACGTGTTCAACTGGTCAATGTAGCATGTTACCCTGTAGGAAGGACCCATGTTTACTCATGAGCATAAAAACACTGCAGAATCTCCACTTTAACATTAAAGTCCAGTCGTAGTGAAAGGAAAAAAACAGTGTCAACAATTATTATATTTAAAGAGACATACTTTGGATCTGTGATTCTGAGAATCTCTCTGCAGAGGCGACCGATGAAGGTGGCGGACTCATCCACAGAGGGAAACTTGGGGATGGGGATGTGGGTGGATTGGTGCACACTCTGCCAGTCCTGGATCTGATCGGCGCAAAGAAAGAACCATTCATTCAATCATGCCCTGTTACTGACTGTTCAAGGATTTCATCAGAAACTTTTAACAGCATGTTGATGTTTGGATGTCTGACCTTTGTCCTGAGGAAACTGTTGCATTCCTGCTCCACATTGTAGTTGATGATGCGCGACACTTCCTCCTGCCAGATCTTAAGGCCATAGATGCTAACGTAGTCTTGGATGTACTCAAACGACCTGTAGAACCCATCCATGGTGGCTGCCATGTCCTTCAGCTTGGGCATCAGCTCACTGGGCTGAGAGAGTGGAATATTGTTGTTTATTTCAATTAATCCTTTAATTTTTCACTGTGTTTACCTTTGTTCTCACAGGGCCAGAGCAAATACACACCAGTTCATAACTTTTTAAATTATAATTATAATCAGCCAATAAAAACATGTTGTAAGTATTCTGGGCAAAACGTCTGACTATAAATTATTAATTGTTTTTGTCCTCTGTCCTGGAGAGATGTATCCAGTTCAATTAATAATTCAGTGATTTGATTTCACACAGAGCAAACACTTCACAAACTTGTGCTCAAGACTGATAATGAGTGGCAGAGTATGAACATAAAAATATGCAGTAGATCTGACCTTAGTCTTGGGATTGAAGATTAACCCTTTGTGCAAAGCATAAGCCACTCTCTTCACCAGCTCCTTCCTGATGCCATCCTCCAGAAGCTGCTTAGGATCCACCTACAGCATCACAGTGATTTAGTCAAGTAAAATCCAATACATTCAACTATCTCTGGATAATTATTAACTATATCTTAGTATTCTGCCTCTCTCATGCTAAGGGTAAAGGTAGAAAACTTGGAAACAAGTCCAAACTTCTTCATCACATCTTCTACCTTAATAATCCCAACTAGAGTGGTCTTCATCATCAGGATGCCCTCAGTGAAAATGGAGATGTCATGAGTAAGTTTAGCCACCTGTAATTACAAGAAGCAGAGGAATATCAAAGCACACATTTGACAGGATAAATCCATAAAACCTAAAATTCAATCAGTCCAATGTAGCAAAAAAAACTATTAGGATAGGATTAGGTTTTTCTTTTCTTTAAAAATATATACTTGTGGCTACAGAAACACAGGTCTGAGATTTCTCTTATACTCAGACCTGCTTTATAATAAGTAAAATATTGATGTTTGAAGTTTCAACTGTAGTCAAAATTAACACTATACTTTAAGAATCTCTTTGACTACATTTCAAAATATGCCTTTTCAATATCAGCCTGATAAATTCAAATAAAAACAAATTAATCAAATTCAACCAGGGCTCTGCTGGCACAGCCTGTTTCCATGCCCATCTATCTTTTCTAATTTCTATTTCACATCAAAAGCTGTGTGATTGAAACATGCCAGTGCTCATGATTGCCTCGGACTCGTATATCGCAGATGAGTTGACATCAAAACAGAGCAACTTCAGGCCTCTAATATGATCATTTTAGACATGTATAAGATCTAATTATTTTTTTCATTACTTCAATGACATTGTGAACAACACTCAGTAAGTAGAGTGACTGTTTCAGCCACAACAGTTTGTTTACTTCATAGCGAGCCCCGAGCTGGGAGTAATCCTTCAGCTTGTCTTTATCCAGCCGTGTGGGCACTTCCATGATGTCATGGATCTGAAGCTTGATGATTTTGGCAAGAGAGGTGAACATACTCTCTGGGATGATCTGAAGCACCTGGAAACAACAGCAACAACCAAAGTCAAATTATGTTTGATGGGTTTGAGAAAAAGGAGTCAAAATATTCTTTTAAAATAAATGATACATGACATCATCAAAAGAAATGTTTGTGTACAACTAAGAACAAATCCTTAAGCAGCCTTCTGTATGTATGCACAGAATATGTGAAACATGCTCCCATCTTAAATCACATACTCCTGTTGATATATTTAAGAAGCTTATTTTTGTGACAAGCTTTTAATCAAATCAATTTTTATTTGAGATTTCTTTCATATGGTTTTATGGTTTTTATATCTTTAAATAGCATTTACTACTTTTAGACCTTTTTATTACCTGGATCACCTCTTTTATTTCTCTATGATCTTATGTCTTTTTCCTTGTCAGGATGTTATTGCCTCATTGTATTTTATTGGCTTGATGTGCCCTGTTTTTAAGTATCTGTCGTTTTGTCTTAAATACCTCTTCTTGTAAAACACTTTGAGCTGCAGTTAGTTTTATGAAAGGTGCTGTATAAATGTCGACATTCATTATTATCATTACTATTAGTAATAGTCCTTATCAGTAGCCTACACATATTGTGATACAATGCTATGATAATGAAGATATGTGTGCAAATACAGCTGTAACATGATGTACCTTTCTGACATAAGCCACCAGCTCCCCAGAGTAGAACTGTGACACACTCAGCAGGTCAGCACTGTTGGCTTGGTTGATACGGAGCAATGGAAGATCCAGTGCAGATGCAAGCTAGTAAAACACACGTGCACAATGCGTTTTAACATCACAGGCATAAATTTCTAAATGCAGGCAAATTTATGGTAAAAAAAAACAAAAAACATATTCATTTCAACTGTATCCATAGGCGGGCACAAACAAACTGACCTTCAAAAATGTAGCTCTCAGTTTTGTGACCATTGATGGGTTGACTCTGATGCTCTCCTGCATTATAGATGTGAAGCTGGAGAATAAAACATAATCCAGAGATCAGATCAACAGACTGTCTCACAGTGTTTGGATGACCATATCTGCAACAATCTACAAGCTAATGATGAGATTTTATGACAAAATAATAAAGGGAATCAAATGCCACAAAATTAGTCATTAATAGTGTATTTAAGTCAACTTTACAGCAACCAAAGATCCAGACCAAGGTTTATTTGTGGTGCTCTTTGCAATCTCTTTCTTTACCAGCATTTTATGTGGCTTTAATATTTATCTTCGATTCAGTACCTGTCAATTATCTGCCATGCATAGGAGAGGTCGCCAACTATCTGCATGGTAATAAGGACTTCTTCTTTGATGTTGATGGTGCGGATCATTTGGTGCAGGAACTTTCTGGTGTCAGCCAGGAACTGACAAACCTGCAGGTTAGACTCCAACTGGTGGAACTCCTGGACCTAAAAATGCAAAGAAATACATTTTTATAGAACCTCATAACTGCACAAAAATAAACAACAAAGAAAACAAAAAAAAATCTCTTGGATTTTTGGCTCTTGAGGATCATTTGGTCAATGGACTGTGGTAGAATTGATGGGAAAAAAACCAAATGCTACAATCCATTAAGCCACAAGACATTTCTATTATGTATTCTGATGTGTTTTTATTTATATGCATTTTATAGCAGTTCATTCTGTCTTTGTTCTGCTACTGTTTGTAGACATTGTTCTTGGATTTACTTATAGGGCACATGCATTAAGATAAAACAATGAAAGCAAGCATGGAGCTGCATAATAATATAACCTGGTTCAAATAATGTTATCAGATGTTGCTCACCTCAACAAGAGCCTGTATAAGCTGAACTGTCTTTCTCCCAGCAGCTGTAGAGTCCTCATAGTTCAAAGACTCGATCTGCTTTGAGATTTCTCTGAACCAGGCTTGTAAGTTCTCTGTGAGGAGTAATAAAGGTGTGTAGTACAAGCAGAGAGAGAATGTTATCAGTGCTCCGCAAGTAGTGGTTAAGAAAAATGTGTTTCTCCACTAAAGCTGGAGTCACAATGACAGGAGTAAGTATGACTGACGTAAATTTAATCCGCCTCTCCCCACGTGCATTTCTTTTATGCAGGTTTTCCATGATGTTTCTCTGCTTCAACATTTTCCTCAAGCTTTAACTCACTCCAGCATTTGTGTTCCAACACCAAAAAAACCCATGATATCAAAGCATGAAATGCTGCATGGTTGAGGCTCCTTTAGTCACTACCATGTTTTTTTGCTACACGTGTAATCCTTCACCTTATCCATCATCTCACCGTTTTTCTCCACTCTGGTAAGCGGTTTGATACCAGAGAAAACTTCAGCCAACTCAGTCATTCTCTCTGATCCCTCCTTCTTGTAGCTCTCCCACTTGATCTGCTTCTCTGACAGCATCTGCTTGAACATCTGGAAGAGGGACAGCACAGATGCTGAGTCGATGAGGGAAGATTAGTCTGATGAGATGTGTAATGAGAACATTAGATTTGTGTCCTCTCATAATGATGGACTGGCTAACCATATGCTTGTCTCGCAGTATGCGAACAGACTTAACAGCAGACACTCCTAACAGGTACACAGTTAGCTGGATCAGTTACTCTGACGTTAATTTCACATTTTTCACTATTGATGAGTGGCTCTCACCTCTTTTAGTGTAAACTCAAACTGAGCCGTGTCTAGAAGGAGCTGGAACAGGATCCTGGGGTTGTACCTGGAGTCGTTGAGGACTTGGTCTTTGATCTGACGAAGTCGCTTGTTGTTTGGGTCGTAGGCTATGAAATGAATTATGTAAATTTTCATTCTTTCCAAAATAAAATCATAAATCTGAAATTCTTTAGCAATGCACTGTATGAACTTTTTTCTGCAGCAACTAACTAGAAATGGACAAAAATGAAATTCAGGCTCAGAGTAAATAAGACTTTTTTTTTTTTTTTTATATTTTCACTGGACCATGCAAGATTGGCCTCACTTATTCTAGAACAGGCTACATTGTGGTTTTAAAAGAAAAACATCCACCCACTATACTCACCTGACTCTGCAGAGTGCAGCATCAGCCAGCGAATAGCAACGTTACAGTCCCTCAGACAGTTGAGCAGTTTGGGAATGTTGTCTAGGATGATCTCCTCCCTCAGGAAACCTTCCTTTAGCAGCTGCTGCACCTGAGGTCTCAGACTCTCCATGCTAGCTGCGTATCTAGTGGCCTTAACACACAGTGATGGTGGTGGTGTTGGTGAAAAAACATCTTTCATCTTGGAATAATCACATATTCACTCCCACTAGTGGCCTTTTGGAAGCGTAGCTGTGTCGCCGAACAACAGGCAAGGATCGTTCAGCTTATTCATATCTGCAATGCTGCAGAGCAGAGTGCTTTGTGATCATGACATTGTGTTCGTTTGTTCCTAGGCCTGAAAGACACACTGGATGTGTGGTGTGAGCTGCTGCTGAGAATCACTCCGAGTGGTCACACTGGCTGCATGTCATCATATGCACAGTGCTGGAATGTTAGATTTCTTCTCATTATAAATTTATTTCTTATTCATTTTTGACAAGAAACATCAAAGTGCCACCGTCTCCACATGCAGCTGCTACAACATTCATAATAATTTCATATCTTTTCATTTCTGTGACACATTCACATTCAGCCAAGACAGAGACAAATGTGGTTGAGGCTGTCAGTTATGTGTAATGTTGCAGGTATTGTATCCACCATGGGTTTGCTGGGACAAGTGAGAGAAACAGGCAAGAGGTTGAAAATCTAGATCACGTGACACAACCGTGATCACACAGGTAGCATGTCCTGCCCTAACCTGACATGTGCCCCGAAATGCATATCACAATGTTCTGCTATTGCACCACTCACATCATTCATCCAGTGTGTCCCTGGTCTTAAACTCTAACTTTGGTTTCAGCTCATGAATGTTCTTTTTTACTTTTTAACAAGCTAACTCTTCCAGAGAAGTTCAAAAAAGGTCTTTCTAAAGTCACTGATTTGATTAATACCCTTGTGTTTCAATTTGAGATTCTGCATAGTCATTTCCAACTCCTGGACACTGTTATCAGGAGCTGCATACAATAGAGTGACACACTGAGGGAGTGGAAATTGAAAAAGCTGGAGTCTGGATGACATTGAAGGAGATTCATTTGTTTTGCACCTGCTCTTTGGTGTTAGCAGAGTCCAGGGTATAATTGAGAGCAGTCTTAGCAGCTTTGTATGGCTCCCAAGCCTCCACCAAGTTCACCGTGATCCCCATGTAAATGCTGATAACCTGCAGACAGACAGGCCAACAAACACAGTTGAGGTCAGTACACGGTACAAATGAAAAACCGAGGATCACACGGTGAATCTGATATCATGCCAAGAACTTATTTATATTCAGTTCTTATCTCCTAGCATGGCAGTATCAGTGAATATTAAGCATACAGGACCTCCAGTGAACTGTCCTGTCGCATAAAAAAGGTCCTACCCAGTTGTCAGGAAAGTATTTATCCACTATCTCTCTCATCTTGGCCTGCTGCGTGTGGAGTATGGAGGGGCTGAAGTAAAGGCAGACATACAGCATTGCTGCCTGGTTAGCCAGTGCTGTGCTGCGATGCTCTGGTAGAGGGTATGCAGACACCTGATGGACAGGAGGAAACATTTGACACAGTCTCCAACAAATGCAAACTCACAACAAGTCTAATAGGAGTGCACCAAATCATTTCAGTTTATAAACAGTTCAAAATGTCATTTGTGCAAATGTTTCTCACTTGGTTGTAGATGTCATCCGAGCGCAGCCTCCCAATGACCATGCTAATAAAGGTGGCACTGATGGGAACTCTCTGGAAGTAGCTCTCTGGGTAGTTGGCTGGGCGTTTGGCTCCAGGCTGGCTGGAGTAACCGGTGCTGCGGAGGAGCTTGCAAATGTCGTCGAGGTTGGAGTCAGCTGACGAACGAGCAGCGCTGAATAGAGGTGGAACAACACATTGTAAAATGATAAAGACAGAAGTATATTTTTAGGAGAATGTGAAAGTGACTCAACTTTGCTGTGAGCAAACTCACTGGCTCACAAGTCAATTGAGCACATCGAGCTTGTGAGTCAGTAAGTGTACATGTGTGGGTGTGTGCGCACCTGTATCTATAATAGGAAACAAGCATTCTCTCTCTGACCTCCCCTTCAATTTTTTGGTCAATAACCAGCAACATGACTCCGTACAGATAGAGAGCCTCGCACTGGGTGGAAAGACAGAGATCACATAGTCAGCTTTGATGTTGATGTTGGAAATCAATCATATTTATCATCAGAAACACATAACAAAAGATGTAACATTATCTTACCCGTGTAATGTTATAAAATGAAAACCTACAGATTTGCATCTGTGTTACTCACTAGAAGCTGTTTTCCATCCTCATTTAGAAGCACAGTCTCAAGGGTCTGCTGAATATAAACACCCTCATGTAGGTCATCCAAATATCTGGAGTGAAGAGGAGAATGATAAGACACCATCTTGAAACATAAGGGCTTAATTATGTCTTGTGTTTTAAAATGGGGAAATGAGAAAATGTCATGTGAGCATCAAACACAGTTTTGACTTAGCTGACAGTGAACCTGAGCCAAACCCATAAATACCCCTGACCTGTCTCACCTGTTAAGATCCACTATATATTTGTGGACACTCTCAAAGGCCAGATAGAACCTCGATAGAATCTCAATGTTGTTTTCTCTGAACTCTTCATCCAGGTCTTGAAGCTCAGGTTTGGCCTCCAACTTCCCTTCATAATACTCTGGGCCCTGGAGAGAGGACAGCATCATAAAACAATCTAAGTACAATCAATACTCATATACTTATGAAGATATATACAAGGCTAGACACAATGGAAGAAGGATAATCCAGTCATTTCAATTAGATAACTGTTATTGTTATAAATGATACAAAGAGCTGTGTTTTGTGCTTACAGCAGTACATTACAGCCACTACTTAATGCGCACTTATTTTAAATGAGATTAATATCCCTTGGCTTACCATCAGTTAAAAGCAAGTCTTCATATTGACTAATTTGGAAACTGAATATGCATCAAAAAAAGACCCACATGTAATTGTCCTCTCTATTCTAGCGCATTAAGCTTTAGACCACAAACAATTCCTTGCTCAACTGTTCAAGGTTAATAAATTATTTTGCAAGACAAAATCTAATCTACACCTTGAAGTAGCTGAAGTCACAAATAATGTCTCCGTATTTCTGCTGGTCACTTTTGTCCTTGAGTCTGAAAACTGCAGGGATGAAGTCAGAGAGGCGCAGGAGCTCAGCGATGATTGCGTTTCCTCTGGAGACTATCCTGAGGATGGCCTGCCCACACAGGTTGTTCTCCGCCAGGAAATCCACCATCGTGGCAACGGAGAGAGACTGGAGGGAGGATGATGCACAAGGCAGCCAACCTTCACCCTGGGTTATTCCAGTGGATGTTCCAGCTGACAAAAAGGAAAGCAGTTTGAATACAGAATGAATGAATGAATGATGGTGTTTTTCTTTTCTTTTTCTCTTTTCATGCAGACAGATTAGCTCCATCTGTCCAGAGGCTGAATGGCCTCCTGTACCTGACTGGTCCTGAGGTCTGAATCTCAGAGAAGTAGAGGGTAGAGGTCATCATTTATAACATTAGTATTACTTTTACTCAGAAAATGTTTACGCGTGTCAGTGGAGGTTTCCCCATTTGGGTGTAAGTTGCTGACGCGTTAATGCACAACACTGCCTTTAATTTTAGTCCTTAAAAGTCTCTAAGATTAAGCACTAGCTCTCGTAATTTCCAGGTTTCTCGAGAACACATCAAAACACACCGAATGCACTCGTTTAACTTAACAGACATATTAGTATTTTGTTTCTAAACAGAATTTGAGGAGTGTAGCTCTTACACAGTCATGCAGTCACTGTTAGCTCCCTCACCACCAAGCTACCGTTAGCTACAGCCTGCTAGCTACTTTCATTAGCCTTCATGCTACAAACGACAGCACGTTAAGAGATAAAAACACATCTTGGAAGCACAAGGAACATTTTCTGCGTTTTCATATTTGAATATATGCAGTTGTGAATATCTAAGACAGCAGTAAAAGATCCTTGCCTCTTTGAAGCTTTCCTTCCCTGTTTACTTCCTCATGACCAATCACATGACGCTTTACGCGAGGTGTGTTTGATTCCATGTCTTCGACGCACCGGAGACGAGCGGGGACAACCGCCACAAGTAAAGATATTATTTTTAAAGGATTCTTGCTTTTCCTTTCCACTTAAGTACATATGATAATGTAATTCATTTCAAACAACTCACAATTGGACAAATTAAATTCATAAATTTCTTCCCAGCCTTAAACAATGAAGGATAAATCTTAGCACCTCAGCCTGCAGATACGTACTGCTGACCCGGTCAGGATGGCTCCGTGCACAAGTTTCTGTAGATGGCGACAGAGATCCACTTCACCCTGAGTTTCTCTCCCTCACTGTTGCTCCAGCACACTGAAGGTCTGTGAGTGCAGATTTCTAGCTCCGCGGGGATGCAGTGATTTGCAGGGATCGAGTGGTGAGAATAAGCTGGAACTGAAATTAAACCAACCTACTGTGGAAATCCTCAAAGGTAAATCCACAGGGAAGAGATGTAACATCCTCTGGCCTTCAGCTGACAACTTTGCTCCTCTAATACAATATCTCTTCCTAAAGGCCTATGAAGGGACTTTACTGTCACTTCCACAACAAATCACCCATCATTCAGCATCATCTATGCAATAATGTTCATTTGGCAGCAGCAATAACAAACTCTAACTTGTTAACACTGAGGTCTACCAGCCTGTGTCCTTGCATTGGTTGAAATGAACTGACAGCCTGTATGGTCAACATGTGGTCAACATAGGTGAATAAGCATATGCCCTGTTTACTTGAAGCTCTGATTGAATTGGACTTTGATTGCCAATAAGTCTAACACACTGGCAGGCACTTCCTTTACGCAGTGTGAGCCAGAGGTTAATAACAGTCATATGGAGAGAGCTGTTTGTTTAACCTGTCACCTCTCTGTGTGGCAGAGCAGAGCGAGGTTTCATGTCAATCCTGAACCAGCTGCTGTGTCTGTGTGACTGTCATTCTTCAACATTGAGCGTTCACCACATAAAGCTGTTGTCAGCCTTTTAATACACTGCTGACTTTATCATTGACATGCAAAGGATTCTCTGCTTTGGGTGTTTGGGTTTTTTTTTTTTTTTTTTAAAGATTTTTATCCACATCCTGCTGTTACTCTACTCATTAGTGCTGAGTGGTACTTGACAGGTAAAGGGGAGACAGAGGATGTGACATGTGGCGAGCTGAGCTGCGTTTAACATCCTGAACAACGTGTCTCTTATCTCGCTGAGCCACCGTTGCAACAATATTTCAATGCATTTTATAGTGGGACAGAGGAGGAGGAAGATAGACAGGTACAATTTAGATTCCTAAGCTTGCCTCTTCATTGACCGGGCTGTTCACAAACTGTGTCCCTGTGGCTGCTGGATTTATTACCCATTTACCATCACACCAAGGTCACATTCTCAGCAGCCCCTGGGTCAGCTACATAGGCTTCCTGGGAAGCATCATGAAAGGTTTTCACTAATGAGGGCTCTCACTACACACCATCTTTATTAACCTCCTGGTGCCTTAAGGGTTTTCTCTTTGTTATCCTGATCTGGAAATTGCTTTTACAGTAAAATGCCAAGTTGGTTGTGATAAATCCTATGTATATGCAAGCAAAGGGCAGCAGCTGAGTAGTATTCCACACATGTTGTATATTCATTTAGCCATTGAGTGAAGTGTGACCAAATGACCCTCACATCCTGCCTATTAACAGCATCGACGGCTCTCAGATCTCATTCCCTGTGTAGCCTGTCGGCCAATGAATGTTGGGTCAGGTAATTATCATTTGTCAGTGAAACCCTACAAGAGGCTGACAAATGGGCATTCCCCTTTACCTGTGAGCTACTTTATGTCATAACAAACTCACCGAGCAACAGACGTTGAATAATATTTTCAAGAAAGAGTGACAGAGATTTATAAACTGGAGCTTGTTACCAATATTCGGCAGCTAAGTCATTTTGAAGCCCTGTATGTGCATTTATGCAAAAAATAGTCTGGATGCACATGCACATGAATGTATGTCTACTCGTTAGCACAAACATGCATGTCGCATGTATGCCCGTGTCCTTGTGTGTGTGTGTGTGTGTACCTGTGTCCCCATAGGTCCTGTGTGCCCTTTATTGGTAGCATGTTGACTCTATTCAGCTTGGCTAGTGATTAAACCCTTTCATGGCGGGAACTTTCACACCGCTGTGAACCATGTGAGGTGATTAAAGGCTGCTCAATTTGTATCCAGTCCCACTGCTACTCTTCCTCATTGATCTTTTTCAGGCCCTTGAAGTGAGAGCTGCACACAGCAGGCTTCTCTCATTGGAATAAGACACGATACACTCGCTGCCCTCCTCATTCTGTCTCCCTTCTCTCATGTCAGCAAGTATTTCACGGACATGTATCAAATCTAATTACTGCTAAAATTAGCTGCCATGTATAGCTGGTATTTAATGAGCCTTATGTGATTGATTTTGTTGTGCTTCCTTTGATGTTGTTGTATGAATTTAATTAGGATATTTTATGTTTAACAGTAAGTAAATACTATCAATCAAATGGACAGGAAGTGCTGATTTGTAGAGCGTAATGAACAAATGTTAGAGCACAGGTGATTTTTGGGCCATGAATTTTGAGGGAAAATTAAACGAATTTGTTCAAATAGAAGAAATTTAAATGTTTTGTTTTTGTTTTTAACCCATTAAATTAACAAATCTAAGCATCTACAGTCCTGCAAGCAGCTCTGTGAGATGGTGCTGAGGCACAGTGGTGCTTGTTGCTCTCAGCATACTAACATGCTCACTATGACAGTGCTAAGCTGCTGCTGCTGTTTAGGAGTGATAGTAAATTTACTGTGTTAGCTGGCATGAAGGTGTGCATGGTAAGTAAAGGTAAATGTTTTTTTTAATGTGTTATCAGATTTTAATGCCATATTGTGATTTTCGCCCATATAGTTTAGACTGACTCTTCTTGATTCCTTAGAAAAATGTGTATCTCCCAATTTCCCCTCAGGAGTTCACAGCTAAAACACAAATACAACACTATTACACACTGCAGAGAGACAAGAAACAGCCAGGAGAAGGAGTGATTACATCACCAATACTAGATGCCAAAACACTTCCCACAAGGAGTTTTAAGGCTAACAAGCAGTTTCAGGACAAATAGCAAAGACTGATTGTGGTAATGCTCGAATATCAGGTTTGATCAAGCAGCAGATGTCTTTTTTTATTGCAAGTCATTACTGCTGTCATACTTATTAGCATATAAATGGTTTCTAGGCCTTGTGAGACCTAAAAGTTATTGCATGTGTAATTGAACCTGATCTCTGCTCTGTGATTGAGATGTTCTAACACACACATTGTCGTACACACAGGGTGGTGAGCATATTGTGCTCATGCACAAATGTACTTACACACATTTTCCTTTGTTTCTAACACATTAACAAAAACAGTAGGGGATGTAAGGGACAAAAAGAGGAATATGATGATAGTTATGATATACTGTATTAATGTGACCTTTTGCATCTTAAAATCATTCCAACTATTTGGATCAGCCACCTGTGAATGATGAAAACTATAGTTTTTCCATACTTATGAGCTGTATTGACTGACAGATTGATTTTCCTTTTGAATGATCTGCTCAAATCCATTAATGCACAGATGAAACAAGAGAAATGCATATGCAAATAGTCAATAATTAAACAAAACATGGGAGCAAACGCAAAATATGCATTACTTTCTGCCAAAGAATGTCTGCTGTTCATTGCAAAGAATAAAATATCAGTCTTTTACAAAGACTATTAATTCACTCTGAATTTAAAAAGGGTCAGGGCTGGGTGAAAGCTTTTTATGTCTGACATTCAAATTTGTGTGACAGGCTCTTATGAGTGAAGCACATCACAGAAATTACTGCCAGAAGCAGAATTAGACTTTCATTATTCAGCGGAGTTAACATTAACATTAACCTTATGTACCTTTATCTTTACTGACAATTTTGGCGACAAATAATAATATCAGACTGATACAAGACAATGAGATTTTTGTAAAGAACAATACAGCTATTTTGGCTTTAATAGCACAGAATTACTTAACCAATAAACTGAACATTTTGGCCATGGATTTAGATTAATTTGCAAGATCTATGATCTATCTCAGTGGTAGCCTATATTGGATATAGTCTCAGAAATGAATTAAGAGGTGTAATTTACATTTAGTATGTATTAATACGGAGCCATCTTGTGCTGACCTCAAGGCCTCATTTACATTTTCTAAGTTCTACAATAAAAATTCTTCTACTAGCCATAAATATACATCAATTACAATTATAAGCAATAGAAATTTCACCTAACAGCATGAGAATGTATAAATGGAAAGAGCACCCATGCACATGCTGCCTGGCAGCAGTCAGCTTCTCCTCTCTCTTAGACCAAACCAGAATGTGTTTTAAAGAAACACGTTTGCTTTCTTAGCTGAACGCTAGATGAGAATATCCATGGGACCAGCAGCTGGTTAGCTTATCTTTGCGCAAAACACTGTAACTAAGCTAAGCTGAGGAGATCTAAACAAAATAAACAAGATGTACTGGGTCAGGCTCATTGTTTCCCCTTGTTTCCACTGCGTTACTTCAAATCTAACACAGCCATGAGAGTGGCATCGATCTTCTCATGTAACACCGACCAAGAAAACTATTTTGGGGGCTACTGGTATGTGATTTTAGAAAATATCCATCTACATGACTACATGACTCCCACTAAAGGTGCCAGAGGTACAGTATATCATGGAGGCCTCCAGTTAAATCTTTGGAGGTGATCCTACCCGCCCCTTCAGCATCGAGACTCTGACATTTCCATTTGTCACATCATCCTTTCATTTCACTGTTCGTCCTGATCCTCTGAGATGTGGTTTGTGCATTTCAGCATCAGCATCAGATGAATGAGGCTACTCACCAAGGCTGTCAGTCTCGGTTGGGAGAAGACATTAAATTATCAAATCCAAGGCTGTGCTCTACATGAAAGAGACACGCATACATAGCAGTTACACACCCACAAATGGCTGTGTGTAAGTGCACATGCGTAGTCATCCGTGTGTCTGCGTGGCCGTGGTTTATACCAAAGATTGTGATTTTTCGTGTGAATATATGAGTGGGATGTTTAAATAACAAATCTGCGTTGCATCACAGTTATTTCTGACCTCAAAATGTACTCAGAAGGAAATAATAAATCTCCATTTGGCTGTTTAGTTGCTTGGCTGCCTCACTTGCTGGCTGGCTGGGAAAACTATGCTGACCTGGGTGCATCCAAATTAGATACTGGCATGGTTGCGTGTATTACACAGTGGGAGTTCTGCTCTGGCTCAGTCACCCTGCTGCTCTAAATCTGGCCAGTACTCAGTCCAGCAAACACAATGCAACAGCAGGGACACAGCATCTCCACATTTTCATTAAGAGGTAGATAATAACAGATGTGTGTGTGTGTGTGTGCGTATCTACACATAGATATGTATTTGTTTCTATATGCATATTTGTTGTATAGTTTCATACATATTTGTCCGCATTTCTGTTTGATTTCTACTCACTTTGTTGTCATGTTGGTTTTGAAGTGATGCAAATTAAAGCCTACTGGAAGTCCAAAAATAAATTTCAAAATGTAAAGTGAGGGACGGTCACAATTCTGCATGGATAGACCACTTTAAACTCCTAGAATTAAAATTCAGTGACATATAAACAAAGCACATCTGATCAGTGTAGTGGCAAATGCTGAAGAACATTCATCGACCCACATCAGTCACCAGTGACACCCCCCTCGTAAACCAGTTAAAAGGATGAAAGAGCAAAGAGATGGAAAAAAAAATACCAGAGAGCAACAGAGGGGATGATAGAGAGAGTAAGACAATGAAGAAGGAAAGCAGGAGTAGAGTGAGTGGGACAGAAAGGGGGGAGACAAAAGAGAAAGGGAGGAGGTAGGGAATG
The DNA here is from genome assembly GCA_900303245.1 of Selene dorsalis. Classification (NCBI taxonomy): domain Eukaryota; kingdom Metazoa; phylum Chordata; class Actinopteri; order Carangiformes; family Carangidae; genus Selene; species Selene dorsalis. The sequence goes on along the minus strand of OMNW01000788.1, from coordinate 23,180 downwards.
AGGAGGTGGGCATCATATCCCTCCCTGTCTTTGATCAGTAGTCCATGGGGAACTGAGGCAGTGCAGATAACTGGTCCACAGCTCCTGAGGAACGCAGCTTCACATTCCTCCTTGCTCTTTCCCCGCTTCTGCAAAATCACTTCTAGTCTTTCAGACCAGAGCAGCTGTGAAAACACATCATGGCTTAATACATGCCAGAAAAGACCTGGCTAATACACTGCTGTGCCATTGTCCTGCTGGTCCATATTCCCTGGTACAATTCCTCTCAGGGGCAATCTCTTTCTTTATTCCTACCTCACATTCTCTATTATACTCTATTACTAAATTCGATGCATTCATCTCCCAAAAGAAATGTCAGAGGTCATGTTCAACAACAGAGCAGCACTGCTGTACTCAAGGATGCAGTATTTTATTCAAGGCTACTTCAGCTGGACAAATTTGTGCTGATGAAGAACCTTCGCTATCCAATAGGAAGCAAAAGCAAGAATCCAACACCCCTCCTATTTTTGGTCTTTCAGCAGTTATAGTGAATCACTCAGATATTAATACAAGGCCTTGAACCAAAACCCTCTTTGAAGCATGTTCCCAGTCCACCAGCCCTGTGCCAAGATGGTTTATGGTAAGCATACAGTGATGGACAATGCTGCCGCAGCTAAGATTTAAACCCACTATAATTATAAACCCACTGACTGTGTATGCGAAAAACAGTATGCCTAAAAAATCATATTACTACTATCACTGTGGCAGATAATGCGATTGCCATATGACTCATGATTTCAGTTGTAATGGCTGTTTTTATAATGATTTTTTTTTTTACTGGAAATAAAAACATTAAGAAATGAAGATGATGTGAGTTATTCATTGCCTTGCACCAAATAACCATGCTCCTTTATATCTATGATTTGCAAGCTGGAACAGCTCTGTAGCACCATAATACTTCACTTGTAGCATGTTTTTGATGTATTTTACCACAGTCAAAAATTTAAGCCCTAACAAGAATAATGTTTCTAATAGTCCAAGAGGAATTTAATTTGCACTATTTGTTGATTCCTTTGTAAATAATGATATCCCATTATAGTTGACCTTCAAACCAACAGGCTGTGATTAGGAAAAAATAATAAATTTTCACATCTGCAGTTTATATGACGACTGGGGAAACTCCACCTGCTAATGACTATCATGTGTGATCATAACTCTTTTCTTTTTTTTACAGTCCTGCGGTGGTTGTTTTGTTCCTGCTTCTGCTTTTGATGTGTCCCCATTTAACTACTCTTAACTTCTCATATGGTTTGTTACGGTTCAACTGGCAAACCACAACTCACAATTCTCAAGCGAAATCAGTGCAGGAGCTCTCCGTCCTCCCTCGCTCTGCCTTCTCTCTGGATGTGAATGGGTGCACTGGAAGCCCCGCCCGCCTCGGATGTAATGGGAGCCAATGACAACGCACCGTGCGCCGTGGAAGGACGTCACATCATCATCAGCAGTCGTCCTGGTGGGACTGTTGTGCCGCTCTGCGTGGCTTGCAGTCTCTTACAGCACCTCTTCTTCATGTGTATGTGTGTATGTGTATGTGTGTGTGTGTGTATGTGTGTGTATGTGTAAGTGTAAGCTGCCGCTTCAGCACTTCACACAAGTGGAGGCATTTACGGAGAAATTAGCCTGTGGGTTACGTCGGAGGAACGAGAGATAAGTTGTGGACACACGGAGAGACATGGTTGTGGACGGAGAGCAGAGCAGAGCCTGCCCGGCTGTCTTTACCTCCCAGCAGCCTTACAGCTACTTTAGCTAACAAGCTAACTGGGAATGTTTTCACAAACTAGCCAGGTGGTTAGCTTGCTTGCTAAGCTAAATCGCCTGTAGATGCTCGCTACGTACACTTAGCAAACAGCCACAACGATAGTCAGTGTCTACATGGTTTAGTAGAGAAAATGCGGTAATATTAAGAGGGTATATGTTGAATGTTTAAGGCTCTGCTGCTCGCTTGGTAGCTAATTTCCAGCAGGGACAATAGTTGACTGTCCAGGCAACAAGTCTGGTTCACACTGCTCCTTAACAGGCTCAAGTTTGTACTAATTTTGTTATTAGTTGCCGTGTGGCTCTGGTTAGCTAGAAAGCAATGCTCTGTTACAATGAGCGTTTGGGGCAAAGTGAAGGTAGCATTGTACAAAGGAAAGTAGGGTATCACTTCAGATGCCCAGATTGAAGGCGCTCTGGTGCATAGGAGAACCTGTTGTCAGTTAATCGATACAACTATTGACGGGGAGACGAGGTGGATGAACATTATAAATCGCCCACATGCGTTGGATCAGTTCCCGGACTTGTGAAAGGCATCTGAAGCAGAAGGTGGGAGACGTGAGCGCACAGCCCTTGCAGCCCGGGGGAAGATGGCGGAGAGTTCCCGCAGGAGGTGGTGAAGCCAAAACTTGGGGACTTCTTGGATTTATCGCCAGACATCTTATCTCAGATCGTAGGACACATGCAGGCCAAAAAACGGTACTTAATTCTGTTCTCCGCCGGTGCGTGTCTCATTCTGTTGTTTTGTTTTGGGGGTATACAAGTCCCGCTGTCCAGACGGGGACCCAGCCGGCGTGATGACCGCAGCCTCACCGGTTATCACCCCGGGGCGCGGTGGCGTCGCTTCCCGGGGTACCTGCAGCCTTTCAGCTCCTGGGAGCAAGATCGGCGCGATGATCACAATGAACACATATCTCCCAGGCAAAAGAGGGACGCTAACTCAGGCATCTACAGTGGAAAACGCTGCAGGATGGAGTCCTGCTTTGATTTCTCACTTTGTGAGAGGAATGGGTTTAAAGTTTACGTCTATCCCCAGCAGAAAGGGGAAAAGATGTCAGAGAGTTATCAGAACATACTGTCCTCTATTGAAGGCTCCAGGTTCTACACACCTGATCCAGGACAGGCATGTTTGTTCGTCCTGAGTCTGGACACCCTGGACCGGGACCAGCTTTCACCCCAGTATGTGCACAACCTGAGAGCTAAAGTCCAGAACCTCCCTTTGTGGAACGGGGGCAAAAACCACATCATCTTCAACTTGTACTCCGGCACCTGGCCGGATTACACGGAGGACCTTGGCTTTGACATCGGCCTTGCAATGTTGGCTAAGGCCAGCATCAGCACCGAGAACTTTAGGCCTAACTTTGATGTTTCAATTCCTCTTTTCTCTAAAGACCACCCCAGGACAGGAGGGGAAAGAGGCTACCTGAAACATAACACCATTCCCCCTTATAGGAAGTACATGCTTGTTTTTAAGGGGAAGAGGTACCTAACTGGAATAGGTTCAGACACTAGGAATGCTTTATATCATGTTCATAACTCAGAGGATGTGGTCCTCCTCACTACCTGCAAGCATGGGAAGGACTGGCAGAAGCACAAGGATGCACGCTGTGATAAAGACAACGCAGAGTATGACAAGTAAGTAAACTACAGTTATTCATACTTTATAGTAGCTGTAAGGGAAATGAGTTGATCTGTGTTTTTGGTACTCCATCTTGTCTCTTAAATTTGTCCTTATTCTTGCCTGTTTTAAAACACACTCATATTTAACTCTAACAATGACATGTAAGTGTTAAGACACCTGTTTTGTCTCAGGACTGAACTTTACTTTTTGCAAGGCACTCTCACTCTCAGTCTGGCATGTCTTGTACATCATTTATTGTTATGCATCCCATACATGACGAAGTGTGATGATAGTCCTAAAGACAACATGGTGTTGTGTGTTCTCTTGTCCCCATATTTTTTAACGGTTCTGTTTGCATTATTCAACAGAAACACACAAACAAACATAAAAAAAAATTAGTGATTTTCACCGATCTTCATATCATATGACTTACCACATCACAAGGCACAGATAAGTAGATTAGCTTTAATGTTACCCACAAAGAGCTACTTTATTAATGTAATTCAATTGATATCCGTATCCTTCTCTAAATACTTCCTATTCACTGGCGAATATGCTTTCATTACTCTTGACCTTTCCACCTTCCTGCTTGTCAGTGTGTTATGAATTCTGACTCACTGAATGTTAAAATATACACATGCTGCCACCGGTTGCCAAGATGCTGAGGATTTATGAGCAAAAAAGATGAGTCTAAGTAACCCCCATCCCTGCTGGAGGCAATATTGCACAGCCCCATTGCGTCAAAAAGTTGCTCTGTGATCAGCACCCAGTCCTGCAGATAAGCCAAACTGATTTCTGTGCCCAATTCTGATGAGCAAACTGGCGTCTGTCTCCCTGCTTTGGCCAGTGGGATTCATTTCGTGTCCCCCCAGACTGTGCTGTGTTGTTACTGGTGACTATATGGCGCTGGGTGTTTGACTGTGGCTCTTTGGAGTGGATTAGTGGGGACAAAGCGCTGGTGCCAGTAAGGGGAAGCCACTCTGGCCTCTGTTTGCTCAGTCATTTCCCAGACAAACCCAACTGCATCAGCCAGGAATGCCCTGGCCCCAAACCGTGTCCTGTGTGACCCCTGTGTTGTTTGGGGGCCTGCAGTAATGGACCCCAATCTTGTGTCTTCATGATGTTGTCAGTTGTTCAGTTTGGGTGACGCACCATTTTATAGTCTATTGAGGGGTCAGCCATGATACTTTTAAACCTTGTGCTGTATTTTCACACCATGATGTGTTTGCTTAGCATCGATCCTCTCATGTTTGTGTGTGCTTGTGCAGGTAAGTATCAGCTTATGAGGTTCATTCAATGGCTCAGCAGCAGAACATTCTCCATATCACTCTTAAGACACAAGCTATCTGCTCACTCTGCCTCTTTCTGCCAGCTGACTGCTCGCTGCCAAGTGCTGCCAGGGAGTGATTTCACATAGTGAGATGGGTGGCATCACAGCCATAACCCAAAAGAAAAAAATAATCCCCCTGTCATTAAGTAGCATAGGGGGAGAAATGGGCTTTCGGTATCTCACTAGCCCTCACCAGCTTAGCTCCATTGCATGGCTTCATAATGTTCGGTGGTTCTCAGTTAGTACATCCTCAGTAAGCCACACCACTATCAGTCAACAGGCTTTGGCTTGATCCATGGTCTGCTGCTGAAATCCTGTTAAATTATGTAAAGTTTATTCCCTCGCTCCAAAACTGATATGGTTACAAAAAGTTATCGCACTTAAATAACGAAGAGCATATATTTCATACTGTTTCAAACAGGAAGCCTGACAGTCCTCTTCATCCGAGCCAACTTGTGACTTTTATTGTGCTGGAATATATGGACTTGAAGATCTTGCTCACATTATGACCTGGTTTGCCAGAACATGTCCTGATATATTTTAGATTTCAGTGTTTGAATTAATAAATTATAAATTCATTATAAATTCATCATACAGATTTCCCATGGTTTATAGAGGAAGCAAGATATGATACATTATTTATAAGAAGTTTGTTTGGAAAGGATCTGGTAAAAATATCACAATGATTTTCCAGAATACAGTTCGAGGCAGTTTAGACTCATTTCTCTGCAGTGCAAAGAATTTTGGTGTGTGAAATAATACTTGACTTTTTATTCTTGCTTTCGGAGGACCTGTATTTCATACCTGTTCTGTTGTTGGCTGTGCAACGCTGAAATTAATGCTAATCTATCAAACATGTTGAATTCTGTAATTCCCTGGCATGGTTGACTGGCTGCAGTGGTGATGCTAATGGCACGTGTGTCATATTTTTTTCCTGTTGTGGAGGATAATGAAAGGATTCACATAATATTAAGTAACTCACTCTGATTTTCTAGAAGACATTAAACAGAGAAGGGTTGCTGAGGGGTTTGGTGTTTATCCATTAATTGCTTTCTGGCCTCTGTTCACCAGTACATTTGACCATGAAAATCCTATTGTTACATTAAGCTTTTTAGTAGGTCTGTCTGGAATTTGAGTAGGGTTGGGTTTTGCCTTTTTCAAGGTTGAATCCAAATGGAAGCCAAATCATTTTCAGCTGTAACCATACCCAGACCTACTTTATGTCCTTTAGCTGTCACCCAGTTGTGCACGGCTTTCCAAACAAGTCAGATGTGGAGGGATCGAGATGTGGGTGGGATGGTAGTTGAGGATGGCAGTTGCCAAGGAGATCAGTAATTGTCTTTGTGTCATGGATCAACTTTCCAAATGAAAAGCATCTCTGACTTATACTGTGCTGTAAACATCACATTGGCTTGAATAAGCAGCTTGTAGCATGTTGCAAATCGGGAAAATATTAACTAAGCTGAGCTCTTTAAAGTATCTCTGTTAATTAGGTAGCTGTTTGTCAGACAGATTTGGACTTGGGCTAAGACATTGGGCAATGTGTTAATGTGCCATATAACAGTTGTGTCATATTCATGCCTGTTCCCCACAGAGTCATCTTACTGAGATAAAGCACAAATTTAATCTTTAGATTCAACTATGACTTTGCATCATTTTTGGTTGGCATGCTGGTTGACTTGTGATTGTGACTGAGTTGCACAGTCCTATGGGTCAGACAGTGCAGTCTGTGGTCTAACTGGGTGGAAGTAATAGTTTCTGTGCCTGGCTGTGGCCCTTTGTGCAACAAATCCCTCTTATCCTCTCCCACTGACAACAAGGAAGTTGTGACAGGCTGAATGCTGCCTCTCACTATAATTACCATGTAATGGCCATGTCATTTTTGTGTAATAGTTGAGAGACTTGATGCTCCAGATGTTGGCTTGGTATGTATATGGGGATTTTGATGTGCTTTGTATGGACTTGTATGCTGTAGGTCGCCTGTTTGAAGTTCTATACTGTATAATTGCATTATCTTGGTTGCAGTTGTGTTGTGTAACAACTACCAATTGACTGGCATCTGTTTTGTGTTAGTGGTGTTGGGAACTGCAACTAGTTTTCCAGCTGGGTGGGGGCTTTTTGCTTTTCCAATGAATATTACTTGGACAGTACATTTGATGAGATCGGCCTGCACATGAACATTACAAGGAAGAAGTCTATGGCATTATTTGCAACAAGTGGAGAAAGCTCTGCCAGGATACTCAATGTATGTATTGCACAGTAAAAACATCTGGGGCTTGCTAAAGAATGTGTAAGCCCTAAGGTGTGATTAATCATTATCTTTTGGCTACCTTATGCATCTCTTATTTCAGATGGGTATGTTGTTCAGACAAGACTAGTTATAAGTTTTCCATTTGGCTGGTTTACCTGTTTCCAGCCAGTGGGAAGAGTCAACTTTCAGCTTCCCTCTTCACCACACTCTGTCTTTCATACATCTGCTCTAAGCCACTGTGCACAAGCCTGTGATGCAGCCAAAGGAGAGAAGAAAAGATACAGCAGGAGGCAGGTCAGATGCAGTTTTAACCTCAAACTGAAAGCCTTCTCACAGCTTGTTTCCAATTAAGAGGCCCTGCCAAGCGAGAGAGTATGAGAGGGATAGAGTGAGACTCAGAAGAGTGGGAGACAAACTGAGAGAGGGAGTTGGAGGGGAAAATGGGAACACAAAGAGAAAGAGCATTGAGAGTCTGAGAAACTGCAAGACAGAGGGAGAAAGTAGGAGCAAGTGAGAAGCAGAAAAGAAGTAAAACACATGCCAGCTATCCAGCAGTGAGAGGTGAGTCCAATAGCTGGCTGGGTGCTGACGTTGGTCTGCTAGGTGTATTTATAGACTTGCAGGGTTTTAATCCTCAATATTGGCCAAAGCCCCTGGCAGAGGGCTGCCAGCCAACTTGATGCAGGCTTTGCAGAGCTTGGGGAAAACGATAATCATTGGGGGAGGATGGTTGATCTCAGAGTTCCTGCACATCAACAACTATAAATGCCCTTTTTCACAATCATGTCTACTCTTTCAACACACTGGACCAGCAGTTAGGTTGTTTATCTTTTATGGACATGTCTTCTTAATAACTGAATATTCCTTGGTTAACCACCATTGTCTTGTTTAGAGTGCTTCTCGCCAAGTACACTTGAAAGCAGCAAATGCTACGCAAACATTTATCTATACAGCAAAGGCAAGGTATAATAACATCATGTCTAGTGTTATTGATAAAGAAGCTCTCTTAAATCAACTTCATTTGGACTTCATTGTGATCTCGGCATCGGAATCATCTCATCAGTAATCAGCACAGTCTCCATGTGGAATGTGCATATCCCCCAAAGCCCTGACATGATACAATTTGGAGGAAGTAAGCATCAACTCAGTTGTACCAGAGGCAGAGCTTTACATCCTATGCATGTGGCCTTGAAACACCCTGACACAGAAGCTTAAATGTCCTGCAGATCTTTAAATACTACTTCTAAATATGGACTGTTCAAATGCTTTGTCTCATATCGTATACCTTGTTCCAATCATACATTGTTTGTTTGTATCTTTCTATTAACTTCTATCACCAGGTTCATTGTTAATCTCCATACAATATCTTCTGAGCTGCTTTAAGGTGAGGAGATGCTGCATTTACATGGTAGTGTTTTCTCTGGTTTGATATCGATATTTTATTTGGAGAAACAGAGTGCTGCTTCCTGAATCAAGCTTATAGTTATTGTTCTCATAGTCAGCTTTACCCTTTTACTGTGCTTAGTCCACAGTCTTTTTTTATTACGCTGCGGTTTTTGCAGGGTTCAAATACAAAGATGCGACTTCAGTTTATTAAAAGATCCCTTTCTGTGGAAGGCTCCTTTAGTTGCCATCCATCATAACTCAGCTCTGCCAGTAAACTGCTTGACTTGACCTCGCTGGAGAGAGCCAAATGATACAGCAGGCAGTGAAGGAGGATGGTAAACCACGAAACCACTCTGCATGGATTGTATGTTTGCTCTTCATCATCGTAGGCCTAGAATTGACACTAACATGACCACACGATAGTTTTGGAATGGTCTGTATTTTTAGTTTCATTTCCTGATGGATTGTTCTGGACCAGTTTGACAATGAATGTAAAGGTTCAGGAGGTGTGAGAGGCCTTTAGGTACCTTTCACATTTTAACAGATGCAGTACCGATAACTGGTTCATGAGAACTGGTACCAGCATGCAGTATGCAGTATGCATCCAGTATGCAGCAACACCTGTTTTCTGTACTTTTTTGTGTGTAACAGTTATTTTCTTTATGAAGAATTAGTCAAAACATATGAGTTTTGAAGATGTATTGTTATGGTTCAGTGCAAGATGGCATAATGAGTGGTCAGTGTTGTCAGTGTTTTTTGGAGAGAGAGCGGGGCAAGGAGGGGCAATGCGCTGCGCACAGCTCTACAAGGAAATGAGATTTAACACATGACAGACACTTGTCTCTCACAGACACAAGGGTGCGTTCAGGTACTGAAATGTGGTACTGGTTGATTTTACGTGAATCAATACTCAGGATTACTATAGGAGTTCAGTAGGTACCAATAAAAATAAAGAATTCGGTACTCATCCCTACTTTGATCTACCCACAAGTTTTATGTTCTCTCTTGTATTTTTCTTTACAGTAGACACAAGATAAGCCATAAATAGATTTATATTGCTGAGGAGTTGTTTATCAAGAGAATAGAATTTTTTTTGCCACAAACAATACTGAAGAGGCTGTTGGACCACATTTTGCAATATTTTTGTAGCACTGATTCATGTTGTTGTCACTTTAACTGATGTTGCTAATTTCACACCTGAATGCAGAATGAATCCAACATGATCTAACTTTTTTTTCTGATGCTTGTTTGGTTCTCTGTCTCTTCTGAAGGTCTGAAAAGCAGATTCAGTCCCACAGAAGAAAATCATTTGCACAACAATCAGCCACTGACAACAATAAGTGGGAACAGGCTCTTCCAAGTGCTGTGATTGGGAACAATTTTCTTATTTTTGTCTGCTAATGTTGATTTGTCATAATGATGACAGACAATAGATCAGGAAATATGTCAGTGGAAACACATCAGTGTGATGTGGTCTTCCTCCCACCTACATTTTACTTTAATCTTTACTTCTGCTCATTTGCCTACCATATTTTATTTTTCTTGCTGGATAGTTTGTTTGCCGGTGGATTTATCTGAGAGATTCTCTTCTCATTGTTAAAGCAAGAAAGAGAGCTTTTGTATACTTTTATGAATATGCATCAACCAGATGTTGTCCATAGTGTGTCTTTAGCCTTGTGACTAGTGTGTACAAGGGGATTTATGTAGCCTGTGGAGCCTAATGGCCCATGCTCTTAGGTTAAGGGGGTGGAGGGCTCAACTAGATGGATGATGCTCATCTTCCTTTAGAGCCTGGGGATTACAATCTGCTCATATTTAGAAAGCTCGTGGTGTAAGTGATAGCTGAAGAAACAAATGGAGGAAAGCTGATAACTGAGCAACCAGGCTATCACATGGCCATCATTGTTATTGCATGTAACAGTGGCGTGTCGTATAAAAAATGACTAAACTAACTCACTTCCTTGTTACAAAGGTCGTTGGGTTGTACCTATCTAGTTAAAGATCATCCTGTTTACTCGCAACATCTTGGAACTGAGTAAAGTTAATGACCTGTGCAGAATGTCTTCTGACCTGTCCTTTCACGTTCTTCTGTTTTTGCATGCACATACATCTGCTTCATCCCAGAAACTGTAGAAAGTGAATTGCTTCCCAGTGAAGCTCAGTCTGCTCGTCTCTCAATTGATTGCCATCTCATTTTTCACTGCCAGGATTTATAGAGATGGAGGTTAAGGGTGACCAGAGGCCACTTCCACCAGTGTTCACATCTTATCGCTCATTAAATACAACCAGTTCTAGCTGGCTCTCTTTCACCTTGACTTCAACTCTTGGCCAGTGACCTGGTGCAGCCAAATTTAAGAAGACTTGAAATCTGGCACCTGGAGGCATTACTGGTAGTCATCTTTGTCTTGTGCACTTGAGCATGTGCCTGAGTGGAGTGGTTGCACTGGTTTTTTGCTCTCGCTTTTACACTCTCTCCCTGATTCAAATTCAAATATGTTTTATTTGCTTGAATGGGTTTTAACTGCACTCTCACTGGAGGCTAGTTGTATGGGACAGAGGGCAATGCCATTTGTTTGCCATGCTCCCTCTCTATGTCGGCTCTTGTCCCGACAGGATGATGTATGTCTCGTCCTTGGCAGCCATGTGCAGGTGATGTATTCAACTTGGAATGCAGGGAGAGGGGAATAAGGAACGGGTTGTCCATGTGCCAGGCACAGAGTGTGGTCCATCCAGCAAGAACTTTTCTGTCATGTTCAGGCATACATCACAATTTCCTTACCGCTTGACAGATGTGTTAAAAGTTTGGATGGGTGAAACCGCAGGGCAGAAAGTAAGGGATGTTGCCAAAGAAATGTGGATCTGAGAGAGTTGGGATGTTGGAAAAAGTGAATGAAGAACAGTAATGACACACAAACAACACTTCATGGTGATGGGGATGAACAGAGTGACCTTCATGAAGAATTGATCTATAATCCATTTTTTATGTTGTTTTCACACTTGGGCCTGATTGGAGAGGTTTATCCAGACCTCACACAGCTTTTTTGACAGGTTTGCTAGAACACTGATGCTTCTGTGGTACTTGAAGTGTGGAAAAGTCCTCTCTTTTCACCTCAAACTATTGGTCTGTTTCCTGTAAGCTCACTGCCATTGATATGAAAAGTATGACTGATTGATTGTGTGAATTTGGACAAAATCTGAAATCACCATTAGTGACAGAATGGGACGAAGCAGGTATGAAATAAAAAAGTAGATTTTACATGGATGTTTGATTTTTGTCTCACAAAGTCATGTTAAGTGTCGCTGGAGGAGCATCGAGAGACCAAAATGTGACGTTATGGAAATTACTCATCATTCAGCAAGGCAGTATTTGCGTGACCTGTGCGTCATGTTTACCGTCCTTTGAAACACTCAGATAAGTTGCTTGCTCGGCATGACAGGGGCTTTCTCAATTATCCCTCATGTACAATGAAATATGTTGTGAGAGCTACATGCAGCATTAAGCAGCACTTTAAAACCACAGCCAGCCAAATCCTATGGGCTTTTAATCCTTTAGTTAGTGTGGAGAGTAGGCCTGCCAAGCCCGCAGACATTTTTCAATGTCTGTGACTCTATTCTCTGTGCGACAAAATATTTTTTAATATTTCGTGTATTATTTCAGGACTGGAGGAGGAGATTACTGTACAATTCAAATATTTTTAAGACTACTTGTGTTTTTGTGGAGAGGAAATGACTGGCAAATCCTAAAGAGCTGAATTACATGAGCATGATTGTCCTTGTATCTCCTCAAAGATACTTTGGCAATGTATCATCGTCACCATGTGGGACTATGTTGAGCTGTGTTAATGTAACCACACTTGGCAGCGTTGAAAAATTATGAGCCACCATGTTGTGGGGCATGGCTGGGTAATGACTTGGATCATCAGATAAAACTGGCATTCAAACACACACACACTCTCAGATACACTATCGCTCACTGTCGTCTTTGGACTCCATTTTGTCAGATAAGGGCTTCAGACTGCACTGTTAGAGGAAGAGAAGCTCTAGCACTCAGGATGATAACCCTGAGTATGTGATAGTCTGAACTCTTCCGTGAAATGATGGCCTTACTCAGCCTGTTCTTTGTCGCAGTCCTAAACAGATTAAATTAGACTCACAATAATGGTAAAGTCACTTAATTATGTCAAGAAGAAAAGCAACAGAACATTTCAATCAGGATAAATGTGTAATTGATGGCAAGCTAGTGCTCTTTACAGAGACACAAAGTAACTGTTTTGTTTATAAAACACTTCATGTTTTACCAGATGGGAAAGTTGCAGTGATTCAGAGTGAACCAACTTTTCACTGGGACTGTGATTTTGTGCCTGTTGGCTAAGCTTCATAGAGTGTCGTTCTTTCACCCGGTGAAATCTGTGACTTCCCTTTGTGAGGTCACTACCAGAGGGCAAGACAGGAAGTGTTGTCTTTGATCTTTCCCGCTGTTCAAACTAATTACCTGCCCGCAGCAGCAAGCACTGCTGGCCGTGGAATTCATTAACAGATGATAAAGCTTTGTTCTGGGCCAGTGTGTCTGCCAGGATACAGAGGAATTCAGCTCCCTGAGAGAGGGTACTATGTGCAGTCCTCAGATCTGGTGAACTTGTCCTTGTGTCTAACATTAAGAAACTAGACAAGATGTGCAGAGGATTTTGGTATTTGGCTAAATACTTGACCTTAAAGAAGTAAAGTACTGGACAGAATGGAAGACCTTGATATCTGATTGAAAGGACTGGAAGACAATGAGTTTAGAATAAAATAAACTATATCAAAGCAGCTTATTGAGACATGAGGCTTTTTGACATGGAAAGAGGATCGGTTTATTGTCCTAAACATGGCAGTAGCCTTAGCCTGAAGACCAACAGACAGTACATCTTTCATGCATTAGTTGGAAGTATGTGTACACATTCCACACATTAGACTGGAAGACATAATGGGCCCCCTTGACAAGAGGAAGAGTTATTTAGAAAACTAAAACAGAATTGCATCACAGAAAAGAAATAATTTGAACCGTGCACAAACTGAGCTTCCATAACACTTGTCAGGCACATGTGCATTCAGTGTTTACAGCCTGGACAGTCTCAGCATATAGACTCTGGGGGATTATGAAATTTTTATCATGCGATTACACAGATACAGATAGTGTGGATTGACTTTTATACAAAATGCAGTGTAATGTTTATCAGATGACTTCACTAGATTTTCATGCAATTGCATTGACCTCATATCCACAGGTGTTCACATGGCTTTATGTAGCGTTGTGCCTGCACCTTCTAATTCCATCAAACAGGCTATGGAGTCATGGAGATGAGAAGTAGTTGAAGGGTAGAATTAAGTAATTAAAGTTGTAGACCATGACAGACAGTTGAAACGTGAGTGTGGAAAAGCAGCTGGACCTCAGTTGTTTTTCATCATGCTAATATGTTGGATGTGGTGTCCAAGTGGAAGATGACTGTGACATGATATGACGATGTTTTAGGTGTCCCGCAGTAATTACAACCCTCCTCGTCGTTGTGGGGTACACTTTTAGGAGTTTATTGAACAACTATTGTGTTTATCTGTAAGATGACTGAAGGTCTGCTGAGTGCTGTGCAGTAGGATTTGTCAGCAGCTTTGCACAGTCCCCTTACTTTGATGCGTGTTATTTTTAAGGTATTAGACTAGCTTGTGCACTAAGCAGGGTTAAATTTTGCATCAATGATAGCCAGTCAACATGGAGGTCTGTGTGTGGTGTATCATGGTATCCGTGGAGGATTAGGTCACCCTCCCCCACAGTCATCACATTACTGTGTGAGGATTTATTAGATGGCTTAAAATCTGAGGGGTGGTAGGTAGTGATGTATTGCAAAGCAAACCTTCCTCTCAGTTTAAGGCTTTGTGAGAACGACAGTAGTACGGTGATGTCAGTGTAGAAGGTAAATGCTGTGTTGTACACTCGTGCAAAAGTGTTATTTACGAATACAAATTACCTTATTAATCCCCAGTTAGCCAATTATATTGGTTAGCATGTTAGTTCTGCTTATCAATTACATTTTTAATTAGTTAAACAGGCATGGTAGTACACCTTTGCTGGAAAAGCTGGGCTCATCACAGTAGCACTCACATATTTTCGAACACAGTGCTGCTTTATGGCAATAGAAACCTGTTGAATGCCTCTGTGGATGTTTATGTTTAGATTCTCTGATGGGGAAAAGGTTTTTTAACTTGACAGCAGACATGCAGCAAATAAAACCCCCCCCCC